>UCOL01001345.1:0-38668 GCA_900474335.1 Ormyrus nitidulus
ATAAAATAATATAACATAAAATTAACGAATACAAATAATTTTGTCAAGTTCTGTATTATTTGGAGCTTACTACTTTAATAAATAATTGTTGGTATCATGTCCGACTTTTGAATCTCGCGCGTACTCAAATGTGGCGCCGCCTGCCTCATGGGGGGAAAAGTAACCGTAACTCTGGCTTCAAGAAAAAGGCCGATCCGACCTTCTATGAGAAGAATAATATATTCTATATTCTCTGGCTCTACTTCTCCAAATTATTATTATAACCTGAAAACTTATGATAGCTTTAACATAAATCTTCAATTTGCTCTAATAATGTAGTTACAATTATTTAACTTTATAATTTTTAATGTTTGTTAATTATATTGTTTACATTACCGTACTATATAATAATAAAAGTCGATCTAGCTAGACTTCTTTATCAACCTTTTAGTAATTGTTACGACTGTTATGAATCGACCCTAAGCTAGAAAGTAAAAACTACATAGATGAGAGTCTTCTCGTAAAAAGGGTATCCTTTTTAACATTTTTCAACACCGCTACTCCGCTTACCGCTATAAAATGCACTTGATTTTATAAAAAAAAATTATTATTTTTAAGTTACACTAGGTAAACGATAAAAAAGTGAATTCCACTTGTTTTCTCTGCTTGAAATTTCAAATTAATTAATTACTTGAATATAAAATTTTTTTATATCCTAAGCTCAGAGGAAAATACTAAAAGTATTTTTAATTAAGTTTTGATAGTAATTAAATTTGTAACAAACATTATTATTTATAATGCTTAGGTGGCAAATTGTGCTACCCTGGTCACTGTATCCCACTTTCCCTATTGAGCATGAATTTTAAAATTTATTGAAAATTTTTAAGTGCTTGCATTAAGGTTTTAATTCAACGTACTTTTAAAAAGTAAAATAAACGAATACTTTAAACATACTTTTTTTTGATAGATCTTATGGTGCCTATTTTTACTTATTTTAACTAATTAGATCTTTAAATATAATTTAAACTTACCTTCAAACAGTGGCTTATCCTGTTGTATCATTATTAACGAATGGATATAGTTTTAAACAAAAAATTAGTTATTTTTAAACCAAATAATTACATTTTTTGTCTGACTAAAGAATGTAAAAACAGAAGAAAATTTCTAGAATTAATGCAGTCAGATTATTTAAAAAAATTAATTTAGTTTTAATCTACTTAAAAAGAACTTCAATTTTTTTCATACAATGATCGTATAGTATAATTTAAACTCATGATTGGTAAATCTTATTCCTAATGGTAAAAATGTACAAATTTTTCATTTCCTAATTCTCTAAAGTTTATTGAGAAAATAAATTAGATTTTCACTTTGTCCTACCTTTGTGTAATCTTATTCTTATATTAGGTTATTAATATTAATAGATGCAATTTTCAGTTATTAAAGAAACTTTAAATGTAGTTACTATTTATTCATTATTTCTTTAAACTTATTTATCTTGGAAGTTTGAAATTTCAATTAATCTTAAATATGCAAACAAATTTTATTTATAAAATAAAGGAATAAGGACGAAGAAGTGTTATCTGAATAAGTAAAAATTTTAAAATAGAAGGTTAAAATTTAATTTCACTGGGAATTGCGAAGTGACAATAAAATCAAACAATATCAATTTCTGATAAATAAAGTACTTTACTAACAATATATTGTTATAATTTTTTTCATTCGAAAATCCTAAATTTGCACAATAATTCTTTCATTCTTGAAGCGAAGTCGTTAAAATTGTGAAAAGTGAAATAACGAGCAGGATCGTCGAATAAAGTACTTTATCCCTATATTTTAATAATATTAATTTTATATTATAATATATATTAACTATTACAATGATAAACTGCAATTATCATATCGCTCAATAATACAATCATTATCGTTATGTATGATAGTACTCCATAGGGTTCTTAATTTCTTTTCGCTTTGTGTTTTGTGTACATACAATGTATTTAGTCGCTTGTGGTGTATCTCTATGTATACGTTTTTCGTATTTATTTTATTTTTTTTTTTATCATTTCTCACAATTTATAATTCTTTTCTCTTTAATTGGTTGGCGTGCAGACATGCAACGATAAAAATGACATGCATCTCAAGTGCCTTTCATTAGCTTGTCATATAATTTTCTCCCTTGGAGGACTAATTAAAAGAAAACCGCTTAAATCAAATTCATTTAAAGCATTTATATAAAAACAATTTTCAACGACGATCCATAAAATTCATTTCATATAATACAAAATTCATTGCAGTAGTCAAATTTTTTAAAACGAAAAGTTTCGTTTAAATAAAAATTAATCTCATGTCTTAAAAAAATTAATAAAATAGCACATTAACAAACACAAATTTTTAGCTTTCGATCAATCACGATTAAAAACAAAAGGCACTCGCAGCGAATAAAATTTTTTTTTAACGGAGGAAGATCATAAATTCCACCCGCGCACTTATTAATAAATCATTTACTTCATTTTTCTCTGTACAAAGAAAGTTCAAGAAGTTTACACCGTACACTCGCACTTTGTCCATCCCTAAATCATTAATCGAATATCAGTGATGATATCGATAAAAGCTAAACGACGGAACAATAAAGAATAAAATATATCGTCAGTAAACGAACGGTGATAATCACGCATGTTTTATTCTTCAGCATTTACTTTATCGTTTTGCTTTTTTCCATTTACCGTCTGTTTATTTAAAAATTTGCTGCCTTTTTTGACTGGCTCTTTATTATAACCGCCGGACCCTTTCTCCTGCGCATGCTTTTCAAGTAACGGATGAGAGAGAAAGAGCAAAATGATTAAAGGCAATAGACGTAGAGGTTGAAGATAAAACGCATTAAAAGCACTCTCACGGTTTCAATTTGCAAGCACAAGCATTCAAAAGCCAGATCGATCGAATTACATTAATGTCACTACGACCGTTGCTCTTTCAACACACATAGCGCGATTTATATATTTTTCCTTGATTTTTTCTTTTTTATCAGTATTAATCTTTTTAAAGTTTGCACAATTGATCTCTTCTCTCGAGTCGATTCGTTTGTAAAACTCGGCATTGCGAGTTTCACTATGTCGAGAATATTACGGCTTCCCAAGCTTTTCACTTTTTGGGCTTTTCTCGATTTTTCTGTAGGCCGTTTCGGAGAAGATGTAGAAGAAGAGACGATAGATGACGTATTCTTCGGTCACATTGTTTTGCGTTAATAGATTAAAAAGCTCACGAGAGATTGGCCTTTTCTCGTGTGTCAGTACTTATGTATATACGGTGACTGCCAGCGGCATTTTTCTTCTTAATACTCATCGTGTCATTTAGTATAAGTGACCATAGCGCGAAATCTAACGTTAGTTCAGTTTTTGCTAAATCCGTTACATTAATATTAAAAGTTCTTGACGATAGAAGGTAATGAGAACATAAAAATCGCTAGCTCGCAGTGGCTGTGTAAAGTGGCAGTCTTGAGTTCTAGAAAAATGCCGCATTGCGCGCCGTCGTCTCTCTTGATTTCCTTAACGCTTACTTTCTCCTCCTCCAGACTTCCCAAATTTAGCACTTTGCTTTTCGGCTGCTGCTGATTGTTCTTCCTTCATTTAAAATAAGCTTTTTTTCTTTGTGGCAGTGGCTAAAAAATATGAAAAAGAGAAAATTATTTTTCTAATCAAATTCATAAATAATTATAAATTTCTTTTTAACAATTTAAAAGAGATATTTTTATGTTAATCACTTCACTTATATATCATTTAAGAAAATTTTGAAAATGTATCTATAATTCTAACTGAGAAAAAGTTGATATGATATAAATTAATTTTTCAATCAAATACTCTTAAAAAGCAATCTATTTAGCTTAAAACCATGACTTATGCAAACTGCGAATTAATAACAGCTCAGCATATGCTCTATTCTAATTTCAAGAAAATCTTATTTTTCACATTTCAAATTTCTATTTTAATTATACTAAAAGGATTGGGCCGATTTCATTGAATACTTTCGTATCTTGAAAGAAAACTTTTGTAATTATAATGACATAATTCGGCCCATCCTACTCTACGCAGCCACTGTCTAATATCTATCTATTATGAATCAATCTTTTGTAAGTACAAACAAGCATAAGTTTTGATCATTAGGTCAACCATAACTTGATATTCTTTCCATCTTCAGTGAAGAAACATCGATGTTATCAGACAAGAAAAAAAAAGAAAAATATGCATACCTTAGTTTGAACTACCTACGCCTCCACAGGCTTCTTCTTCTCCTTCTTCTTCTTAAGGAAAGATGGTGTTCTCAAGCCCTTCTTTTTCTTCTTTTCCTTCTTGGGTGATTCCTCACTAACGCTCACGTCCTGCGACATGGAACCCTTAACATGGAAGGTCCCAACCGTAACCATAAACCTCTTTCCATGCACATGCAGTGTTTGCTTCATTATTATGAAGGGCCAATAAACATTCTTTCAAAGTGTTTGACATTAATTTCTTTAAATTCTCCATTGCTATATTTGTAAGAATTTTTATCAACAGATATTTTAAGCTAAACGTTAATTTTGTTTTCATTTTTATCAAATGGCGATTATACTGATTAAGAAATAATTTATTGGCCCTTCTCAAAAAGTAGTAAACCATTCAATATGTCATGCAAGCAGCGTATCCGCAAGAAAGCTTAATTTTATTTCAATAAAAGAGCAAGTCTAATGAATAAATTAGCAGCTTTCTATGATACAAAAACTTAATGAAACATTAATAATGATGTTGAAAATACTTATTTATCATGATTGCGATGACTATGATTGTTTTTTTAATGGTTTTCCCTCCTTAAATTATTTTAAGAGTCAACTATACTTAATTTCTTTAAAAGATTTGTGTAAAGAATTATAAATTCAATATTAATTAAAATTAAACATTAATTATTTTTCAATATTTTCTAAATATGATTAAAAACTTCTGTGCAACACATATAAAATAACAAATTTATTAATCAGACATAGAGTAATTGTAATAAACATTGAAAGAAGTAGTGCAAAAAATAATAAACTGAACATAATAAAAATATGAACATGTATGGGTTACGTATTAAAACTAAACGGTTCGCTATAAAAATTAACTAATTAAAGTAGAGAACGATTTTCTTCCTAATACGATAACGTGAATTAATAATAAAACACTTGTAACATGTAGTAGAATAATATAAAAAGATTTTGAATGCTTTAAAAATTTAGTATAGTGTACTCTATCAATGTAATATTGAATATTGAAATAATTCTTCGTACCTCTTTGCTACTGTGCGAAAAAGTGCTGTGGTGCGCATCCGAGTGATCACCGTTGACAGTGTTCTCGCCTGAAACAGAAAATTAAGATTATAATCTGAAAAGTTTCTAGAGTTAAGATTTTGTGTTAGTTTTGACATGTTAGTGTTGCCGTTAAGTTTTGGGTTTTTGTGAGTGTTAAAAAAAATGAATCCAAGCTTACCTGTTAGTTTATGGTTCAGTCAATTTTCTTCTTTTACGATGGATAGGTTATCTTGGGATTTTAGCATGCTTTATGAAGTATCAAACACCATAATGAAATATTTTTTACATAGAAGAAAGTTTCATTGTTAATGTTTTGGAATTGCTTAGAAAGTAAATGAGAATTAAATTTGAACATTGAAAAAACTTTCTTCTATTAAAAATAGAGTGCAAAAAGCTTTTTGTGCAAAATATATGATGGATTATTACTTTTAAACCAAAAGTATGATTCAACTACTATAAATAGAATTCTATAAGTTAATTGAACTTTAAAAATTTGTTAATAATAATAGGAGTGGAAATGAATACTTTTATACTTTCTAGAATAATTTGATGGTAGTTAAATCTTACCCACAAGCCAACGACATATTAAAACTCAAAATGAAAACAAATTTATTAATTAATCTTAGGTAACATGAATACTTTATTGCAACGATTTTAAATCTAATTATAAGATATATATCATTGAAATTAATTTTTTTGAAAGAAGAATTACATTATAGAAGAATATTCGAATCTTGATAATATTGTAACATATTCAATCTAAATTTTTATATAATTTAAGAATATGATAAGCTACCGTATATATTAAATCTTTGAAATATTCTTTGGTATCTTAATGATACTAAGAACGCAAATCTTCTAAGTAATATAATATATTTTCTTTTTCCCTAAATACAATCTACTACCTATTCATTTATTTATATTGAGCTGAAGCTATCATATCATCAGTTCCGTAAGGTTTTAATTTTTAATTAAATATAAAGCGGACATATCTGTAAAACCTGTTTTATTTCGTATATTAAAAATTCATCTCCACAATCCTGCTGCGGAACAGGTTTTTTAAAATCTGATTTTAACTTATATAATTTGAAGACTCTTATGACGAAGTCGATAATGCATCTGAGATTGTACTTGTCGATGCAAACTTGCTTAGGGAATTATCGTCAAATTCAGAAAATGACATTAAATTACTTGAATTTGGAAGTTCACAACAACCAAAATTCGATTCTTTTATAGCGTTCTTGCAAGCTATTTCTAAATTTAAAAATTCCTTTGTTTCATAAGAATAAGTCATGTATTCTAAGGTAACGACTTCATTATTATTATTAAAAGAACTAGTGTTTGATACACTTGCTAAATTAGGAGACTCGTTTTCGCGAACATTATTTTGATTTACTTCAAAAACATTAGATTCAGATTTTTGGTTAGCTGAAATGTTATCAGTATTTACTGAGATATCTGCACTGTAAAATTTTTCGAATTCGCTAACTTCTGATGTAACAGTGAATGTTGAATCTGTGACTTCCGGATAGTCACAAGATTTCATAGATGAAGAGTTCGGACACGAATAAAAGTCTGCACTTTTAGAATCATTTATATCTTTGAAAGATTCTTCCATAGAAATGTTGATTTCTGGCTCTTCAAATATTGGTGGTAATGTTTTATACGATTTAACATTTTTTACTGTTTCTAGCTCAGGCTCGTTCTTTTTTGTATATTCAGCAAGTTTTTCTTCAATTTGTTCTGATGTTACATGTACTATAGAGTCTGATTCGGCTTCTTCGAATACTGGTGTTAAAATTTGACTCAAAGTATTTTCTAATGCAGATGTTTCAATTGCATTGCAACATGTACAGCACTCATCAACTTTTTCGAAGCTTAAATGAGACTTATTTAATTCATCATCAACATCGTCATTAATTATAAAAGAAGTAGTTTGTTCTTCTGTTCCTGGAGGTAAAAAGGAAATATTTGTCGAAGCTATTCGGGATAACGCTTCAATTTCTGCTTCAGACTGTAAAAAGGTCTGCTGAATATTAGGTATTTCATCGAGACGCCTCGATGCATACAATTCTTCTACTTGTGCTTCATGTTTTTGCCACAAGTGATCAATTTCTTCTTCAAGCATGAAATTTTGCATAAAATCTGTGACACTTTCATCTGAGTCTGTACTGTTACTTTTTCTGTCATCAGGAATCTCCTGAGAATCTTTTTTGAAGTCCGAAACACTTTCATCTACACATTCAATCACACAAAAGGTTACTTTTTTTGGATTCGTATCTAATCTCTGACAATCTACATTTTGGGGAACGATAATATTTAAAGGATTCGGTAAAGTTTCAGAATTAATTTGCTGATTAGAACAATTTGATTTACTCATTATAATTTCGTAAGTATCTGTTTGTTTTTCTTTGCTATTATCAGATTTCGTATCGTTATCGGTGGATTCAGAAGTTACTTCCTGTTCGGCATAATTTCGAGATTCTGTTGAGGGAGAAGAATTTGATGAAGTTACCGTATCTAAACTCTGATGACTTTTTGAATTTGTTGTTACTTGTTCTTTAATAACTTTAGGGGTTTCATTGTCATCATTTAAATTAGTTACTACTTTTTCTTCAGAAATGCTATTACTTCTAGATCTACACGGCGATAAAATGTTCGGCGTTGAACATCTAAAATTTTGCTCATCTATATCGTCATATGCATCTTTAAGACCTTTTAATTCTATATTCATAGATTCTTTAACACTTTTATCGGTAACAGTTTTTTTTAGCTTAAAATCTCGTATACCTACACTATCCTTATCAAGTATGTGATAAATGATCTCACGAATTACGTAAACACTTTCATCGAATGTTCTTACCCCATCTATTTCATCACTTTTACTAACCTTTAAGTCTGAAGAACCCAAAATTGTCTTTGTTGCCCAAATCTTTTCTTGTATGAAATTTTGTAACTCTAATTTTGAATAATTGCTAATATCGTGTGGCAAGTTTAAGCAAGAAACTTCAAAAAGTAATCCATCGATGAAATTTGTCGCAGTTGCAAAAACTTCGGCTTCATTTAATTGTGTGATAATTTCATTTACTGATGTACTTATATTTTTGTGGAAAGTTTCTTCACTAGATTTTTGTAAATCTAGAAATGTATGACTTGGCAATTCCAAAATATCAGATCCTTGAATTGACACGTTTGAATGGAAAGATGTTTCTGAAAGTTCCGTCGTTTTGTTCATATCCAAACAATCTTTCTTGTCGGTAGTACTTGAAACATTTGCCCACGATATATCTTCTTTGTAATTACTAGTATCCAAATTTTCAGTATCATTTTTTAAACTTTCATAGAAATCATCATCATTATCCTCGAGCATATTTTCAGTCATTGTCGTGTTTTTACTGGAATCTCCAAGATCAGGAGGAGTAAGGCTATAAATAAGACTCATACTTTGAGAATCTAAATTGTATTTTACTGAATTTTCTGTGTCTGCTAAGAAATCTACAACAAATTTACTTGAAGGTTGAATATTAGCGTTTATGCTGCTGGCAACATCCAAAATGCTATCACGGCGTGCCATTTCAAACATATCATCACCGAAGAAACTTCCGTTAAATGTTGATGTTGGGCTCATATCTTCGCTATTTTTCTCAATATCTGAATAAGAAAAATTTAAGCTTGTTAACCTGCTTTTCTTAGATTTTTTCAATCCTTGTACGTTACAGTTCGGTTTTTTGAATATAACTTCATCGTCACTGAAACTAGTTTTTTTAGAATTAATTTTTGAAACTATTGTTTCATTATCAGAAAATTTCATATCAAGATCTATGGATTTTTCTGATATGGAATTACGTTCTTGGTTTAATTGTTTTAAACTCGCCTCTAAAGGATTCAGTTCATTTTCAATTTGACTATAAGGCGTAGAATGATCAAAATCAAATGATCTATTAGCTATGTCATCGTTTAAATCAATGCTTCCAATATTGTCTGAGTTATGACTAACGTTATCATGACCTTCGTATTTTTCTTTTACCAAAGAAACTTTCAAAGGATCTTGAACATTATCTTCTACTACACATTTATCATCCGCCTCAAAATAGCTTTCACAAATAATAAATTCCATATTATTTACGTAATTTGTCTCTTCTTGTTCTTCTTCTTCTTGATTACGTGGATTTTCATTTATATTATTTGCAACTTTAATTGGATTTTCAGATTTGAGAACTTGATTATCACTGTTCATTTCACAGTTTTCATAGTCTTTTTGTGTAATTGTAATATCCTCGCTAGAATAATTATTAATAAAGAAACTTATTTCAGTTTTATAGAATATACTTTCACATTCAGTTTCCTTATCTGAAACGTATCCTTCATTTTCATTTTCATTATTTAATACGGTGAATACTTTCTCATCCTTTATCACATTATTATCTAGAGATGACGTTAACGTAACATTATCATAACAGGAACTTTCTTCATCATTTAAATTAATATTATACATATTTTTTTCGTTAACAATATCTTCAGTTACCATTTGAACTTTTTCGGCGAAATCCATGCGTGGACTTTTAATATACTGAATATAATTGACTTCAGTTTTTAGTTTCGATTCAAGTTCGTTTCTGTCATCATCCTTATTATTTCCTTCCGATTTATCAAACTTATCACAAAGAACTTTAATTTTCGATTTTTCTTCAGTTTTAACTTCGATTTCATTTTTCTCTTCCTTATTTATATTGTAACCGTTAAATCTGTTTTCATAGTTTTTCAAAAATTCTTGTTTCTTTCTTCGATTGATCGTAGATATTTTTTCAACGTTGGTGATTATGACTTTCGTCGGACGTGCTAACTCTTGAGTTCGCGCGGTCTCCAGCTGGCAATTATCATCGACCCATAGCCAATCTTCAATGCTGCTGATGCTTCTACTGCTACTAAATCTCGATACACCGGAAAGTCCTGCAACCACATACCCGCAAAACACACACCCACGTCTTATTGAATAAGTGCTATAGAGAAAATGAAACACTTAATTCGGACAAGACGCAGTACCGGAGAGCTCCCCGCACCCCCTGGTAATCGGACTCTTTTACTTTTTTATTTAATACAAAAACCAAATTTAGCATAATTCGGTATACTTAAAAAAAAATACGAAATCTTTTAGAAATTACAAAAATTTTCTTTGCTTTTTCTTAATATTACATCACACTATCAAAAATATGATATTCTTATCAATAATTTACTATTGTTTAATTAAATTTTCTAAACCTAATGTCTTAATTTGCAATATAATAGCCATTTAAATTTTAATTACTAATAAATGTTAATAAAAGCAAGAAAAAGCATAAAATCGATGTAAATCGCAAGCAAAAGAAAAATATGTATTGTTTTGTAAAATTTTGCTGCATCAATAATAAGCACAAATTTCATGATTCTGATAGAAAACTCATGTCATTGATGGTTATAAATGAATTGTGAAAAACAGGATCAGGAAATTTGATGTCAGGTACAAACAATCTCAATCTGTTAAACAATTAACAAACAAACTTGAACATTCTGAAAGCAAATGAAAAAATGTTGCGTGCTCAATAACAAGAGGTGCGAGAGCTGAAGTATAACAAGAAAAAAAAAAAGGTTGTTAAACTAATTTTACATTTTAGAAAAAGCATCACACATTGGGAGGAGTATTTTTAGTATGACAAAAGCCTAGGAAAGGTTAAGCTGTTTTTAGTTCTGCAGAATGACATCCTACAGAACTTACCTCGTCCATTGGCATTCCTACGAGTCATCATTTCCGAGCGGCGTTGCTCATTGAGAAAATCAGCATTCACTGTGTCATATGAATTGAATATATATATATATATATATACATTTCAACATAAAGAAATAAATAAAAGCAATAAAACCAATTTAAACATTTTTTTAAGAGATGAAATGTAAAATAATAATCACTACAATAATAAAAATAATATTAATGATAATAATCATAATAATAAAACAGGTGACGCATAAAAATGTGAGTATGAAAATTTTATACGTATTGAAGAAAACAGTTACTTTTGGAACGGAGTATGAATTTTCAATAGTATTTAAGTGAAATTAAAAAAACATTAAAATATTAACTTCAGTCATGAATGTTATAAATTGTAAAGAAAAAGTACGTAAAAAAATATAAGTATAAAATTAAACTGTCAATAAAAAATATATAACTGAAACATTTAAATATAAACAAATGTGCTTTTTTGATTATGTTTCTCACCTGTCTTAATATTCGTTCCCCTCTGAACATTTGAGTGCTCAGATTTTATATCCTCCCGCCGTGTTACCGAGTTTTCCATCACCGAGGACCCTACTGACCGTTCTGCGTCACAAATCAGCATGCTCATGCATCAAGATTCATGCATCGAATTGATTTGTAATTAAAATTACAAAGTCTTTGCGGCTTACGATATGATTTTCGAATTCACAAGTTCAAAAAGCTCAAAAACAATACCGTAAAATTTCACACGAAAAGTAATGCGTGAACATTAAAAAAATACTCACCGTCACTAAGCACAACTTCTGGTTGACTTGGCACAGGCACTTGTTTGGTTTCTATCCGTAATACTTTTGGCTCTGTTTAGACAAATATAACACATATGGATTCAAATTAGGGTTTAAGGGGTAAAGTAGAGTAAAAAAAATTGCAAAACAATTTAAAAGATTTTCACCGTCTCTGCTTTCTTCTTCTGTTTCTGATGTTACAGAAACTGGTGACTGAATAGGACTTTTGGCAGTGCTTGATTCGTGTGTAGCGCGGCTAATATTGAAGGATGAAAGCGCTTCGGATTCCGACTGCGATTCATCGTCTGTAAATATAAACAATAGTGAATTTGTTGATTAAAAAATTTATGTTCAAAATATTCAAATTTTTTAAACTTGTATAAAACACGTAAAAATTAAATTCTGAATAAAATATAAATTATTTAAGTTGACGAAATACATACATATATCTCCTTTAGTTTTGCGTTCAATTTCTTTTTTGTACTGATCTAGTTCTTGGTCGGTGACAGCGTCGAAAGGATTCTTAGCATATGGAGTCTTGTATACCATAGCATTATGCTGGAATCCTCTCTGGATAATACCTTTACTAGCTGCTCCAACAAGAACAACTTGTTCACCAGTGCCGCTAATTGTGGCATCCTGAAAAAAAAAATTATAATAAATGACAGGGTACATAATAGTCTGTAGGTTTAAAAATTGTTATAATATTTAAATTACACTTTCAAAGAATAGAGAATAACTTTTTCTATGAATCTCCACGTAATGGACTTTTTAAACATTAATTTAAGCTTCAATATCCATAATTTCTTACCTGCATTTTCTTCGCTTCTTCCCACGTGACGCCTTCAAGAATATGTGACTGAGGTCCAGCAGAAATTTTATCAGCTCTTCGGTAATCTTTGATCTGGAAAAATTTTAAGTTAAGTATATACATTAGATTTATACACATTTTAGATCCGTATTTATAATCTACACACCTGTTGTTGAAGTTGCTTGAATTCTTTCGGATTAGTATTTTTCGGTACGAACTGCAAGGCTCCTTCGATTTTGACTGGAGTACTGCTGTGCGTTGGCGAGCCATCAGACACCCACTGCACACAAAACCAGAAAATTATAATCAGTTCGACCGGCAAATTAACATTTTTAATCAAATTTTATCTCGCCATTTTAGAAAAAGAAAAACTCTTCGAATGTCATGGCAATAGAATCGCTATTATTTTTTGGCCACTCTTAACACCGCGAGCTGTGTGCCTGCCGGTCTCAAATAAAGCTTGCGGAGTCGTTTCATCGACGATTCACTTTATTATATTTTTCAGTTTTATCTCGCAAACGTTCCACGGACTTCGAATTCTCAAGAGCCACTTTTTTCGTCGACGGATCTGGTTTTGTGGATGCAGTGGATGTTTGATGCCGAGGCCACCGAAAGCTTTGATGATGACCAACAGGCACACATTCGTTTGAAGAGTTGTATTTTTAGAAATATAAAACAAAAGTCTATTTCATGCTTAAAGTTTTTCTAAGAAACTAAAGTCTACTAGTGATATTTTGGGGTGTATATAATTAGTTCCGTGATGACTATTGCAATATTTATTTTTATTGGAACATTGAAAAGCTACAATATACATACTTTTCACGCCTTATACCTAAAAACAATATATGAGTTCATTAACAGCACTGCGTTGAGGAACAAGACTATTTACGAGTTTCACCGCATTGTTCAGTTACGGCACTGTCGAATTGCACAACATTTAAAAAACATCAAAACTACTTAACAGATAAGGCGACATTATAGAATTATTTAAATTGGAATGCATTGCTTGGAATGCTCGAAGAGTTTCTATAAAATTCGAAGCAAAATCGATGAGCATCGAAGCAGCGAACAATGATTAATCGATTAATATCATTTCTTTGATTTCATATAATATAATAGCAACGTGTATATATATTTATATCATTTGATCTTTGTAAATTCATTCATAAATTTTATGTTAAAGCGACGCCGATAAACACGGTTAACGACTTTAAGCGTCATGACAATTGAGTTATAATTTCTGCTTATATTATTATATCTATGCGAGTAAAATATGAAAAAGTTTTGATTAAAAAAAATTAATCTTTCTTATCTTCGAAAGTTATGACTTCTACCTTAGTAATCTTCTTTGGATCTGGTGTGCCAGTCTCTAGAATTTCTACTTTCTGATAAACATTTGGTGAGTTCAGCCAACGTGTTCTGTCATTTCCTTTACGTCCAGGTCTCCACAAGCTGAAATCAGAATATTTTTAAAAAATAAATCAAAGATAAATGTTTCAAATTGTAATTTTAGGAGAAATAGTCCAAATAATGCTTTTGTTGTATTTACAAGATTAAAAATTAATAACTAAAACATTGTGTAGCTTACCCTTGTTTATACAATTCTTCTTCTTCTAATAAAAATCCAAGGGAAGAAACAGCTGGGGGTACTTCAACATCATTTCTTGGCCTAGGAGGTTCACTTTTGACTAACGGATGTCTATAGATGTATCCAGTACGGAAGCCCTGTAAAAATTTTACAAATCTACTTTACAAATTTTTGTTAACAAGACATAAAATATTTTAGAAATCCATTTTTTAAGTAGTTGCGGCTGGTGTAATAAAAATCTTACGAATGAATATTTAATTTTCGGTCAATTAAAGACTCCAGAATTAGAACTAATAAATATCTCATTTAACTTCAGTTAATAAGCAATTCAGTCAACGCCAGAGCTAATACTCACTGCATTATCGAGCATGCGCATGAGGGCCTCGAATTCTGTGCCACCAATGCGCCAGCGCTTTTCCAATTTTTCAGCAAGAGGTGACGGCTCGGCTACACTACTTGCTTGTGGTACCGGGGCTTTTCGCGATGCCTCGTAGATAGCCTTTCGCGCTTCGTCGGAGATGAGAGTAAGATTGTCGACGCCGAGAGGCATAAGCTTCAGCTGGGTTTCGCAAGCCAATACCGTATTGTAGACATTGAAGAAGGCCTCTTCAACTGTTTCACCGCAACAGAGGGCACCTCGATTTGTCAAGAGCATCACTTTGTTAATAGGACCAAAGTTTCTTGCGAGTTTTTCTCTCTCTTCCGGATCTAAATTGCTACTGCTGATGAAATGATGAGAACTCATCTCTCCGATCACAATACTCTCTTGGCCAAGAGGGAGAAGACCGCATTTCGTTGCCGATATCTAAGAGTATAAAAACATTTGTAAATTATTGAAACTAATTAATCGAGATTTTTAAAGAGTAATTTAAATTATTATAAAAATATTGTTCAATTAATGTCCCACCCTTGTTTAATAAAATTTCTTTAATAATGCTGAATGTAGTAAATGAAAATTGACTATAACTTACGGCTGTGACGGAGGGCGTCGCAATGTGTACGATTACTTTGATGTCGGGTCTCGCTGCGTGGATCGTCGAGTGCAGATTGTAACTGGCGATGTGGACGCCAAAGTTTGTTGTGCCCTGCTCGACAACGCCGCCCTGCATGTCGACTTTGACGAGGCTCGAGGCAGTGACTTCGTGGTACAGAAGACCGTAGGGATTAACAAGGAAGTGCTCCTGGTCCTGGTTGAGGCGAGCGGTTATCATGCCACCGACTCCCTGCGTCCAGCCGTACAGGTCGAGCAGTCGGAAGACCGCAGCGAGTTTGCAGCGCAGTAGCTTCTCGCCCTTTGCGTAGCCCATGCTCTCAACTCCACGTATGTCGTTTATCGGGACGACGCAATTCGAGTCTGAAAATAGTCATTTCATAAGAGATATTCATTAAAGACTTTTTTACGTACGATAACGTCGCACGATATATTTGCTTAAAAATTACTAAAATATTGATAAAATATAAGACATAATATTGTTCAATGTCTATTGCTAAGAAAAAGAATCAAGCAAGTTTCGTTACTTTACAGGAAAAAAATATATAGAACATGCCATTTTTGAGTTTGCCAGGCTGAAATTGCTTCACTACATAGTGCATTCAATTGTAAGTCATTAACTTGTCTACAAGCGTACTTAAAATTGTTTAAAAAAGAGTTTTCCATTACAGTAATGTACAATTCAATGAAAAAATTAATTTAGTCAATACAGCATTAAAATTAATAGCTTATTCAAATTGCACAATTAAAACTTTCAATTCATTAACTAAAAATTTACTAAATTGACATTTTCACGTTATCTGAAGGCTATAAATATCCCAACAATGGCACTTGAAACTTTGATAGCTTTCATTATCAAGTTCAACGCTTAATGAAAACTTATTGAATAGATTGTACACGTGCTTACTTCTGAACACATTGGCATTGAATCGGGCTCCTTGCGGGCCCATCATTTCAGAGATCTGCTGCAGCAGTCCGGAAGGACCGTTGCCATCCTTCATTTGGGTTTCTATGATACGTTCGAGCTCCTCCCTGAATAGACGTGAATTCATCATCATCTCTACTCGCTTTCTCCTCTCCATTTCTCGCATGTCCTGAAAGATTTTAATCAGTCCAATTATTTCTGCACAATGTGTTTCTACAAAATAAAATGAAGTTTCGACTTATCGCAGAATCGACCGACGCAACTTTGCAAATAACGATAAAATTACTGGTAATGTATTTGTGTGGTCTTTGTGAAAAAAAAATAATTATCAAGCCGTGATTTATATCCAAGCGAAGATAAATACGTAAAGATACGCAATTTGTTTTAAAATAAAAAGCACGTATCTATGAAAAGATTCCCGCTATAAATAATACTTATTGGTTACTTCAGTATTGGCTACATTCCAGTGTTGATCCTAGTTTAAGGTCAGAATTCTATTCAGTACCTATCGGTTGTCATTTTGAATAAGCTTAAAATACACTTTACTACATCCACACAATGTGTCGAAAAATTTAAGCAACAGGTTAAGCAAGATTTCATTTGTTTTCTAAATATATAAACGTGTAATTTTTGTTGAAATGTTGTATGGTTTTAGCGAGGCTTCTCAGAAGCCTGCATGCTTTACGTCAGTTTCCATATAAATCAGAAATGTAACTTTGCGTTCGAATGATCGAGAGGTTATGTTTATATTTACGCTTCAAACGGGCTAAATACTTTCAACAATCTCTAAAAGTCGGAAATAATCATCAATTTCACAATCGTAATTTACTATTCTCAATGAAATCAAGCAATACTTTAACTCAACAATTTAAAAATTCTGAAAACCAAGCGATCCCATCCATTCCGAGAAAGGAAGACGCCAGACGAAGCTCGGCCGGAGATAAAGTGCGTTTGCATATACTCACAGCGTCAATATCCGCGGGCCTCATTTTGCTTTTCTCCTCCTCGGTAAGTCCGTCGAGGACGCCGTTCGTCTGCGGCGGTTCCAGCGTCTCCTGCTGCTGCTGTTGACTCGTGTCAGCCATTTTGTCGTCGTCTTCGTCCACTAGAACGGTCTGCAAACAAAAGGGTACGGATACTTGAGTAAAATGAAAAGAGAAAAAATAAAAAAAAGTCAACACTCCCGCAGTCACCTCGATAATGGGGACTGTGTGTTATCTCTCTCGGCGAGCCGAGCGGAAGATAACGCGCGGCATCGGAATTTCGAGAGATGCTGATGTGCATGTGATTCCGCGCCCATCCCGGGAACGTTGTGTAACCCACCCGGCGTTCGGCGCGAGCGGCTTTTGTTTTTGTAGGAACCCCGATTCGTCTATTTATAGTGCCGGGGGGATCATATGGGGAAGGCCTTATTGAATTTAATTATCGAAATATTGTACGGGAAAATTGTTGAGGTCGAGCTTGTGCTCCGAGTATTTCGTAATATTGTTTAAAAAACTTTCGAGAATTCGCTGGTGTTAGTATCGAGCTATTTGCCGGGTTTATCTTAAATTAATTGATTATTTTGATCGGTTGTTTTATCTCGGTTGCTTCTCTGACACTATTTTGTTAAAATTTGAAAGAACAGATAAGCACTGTTTTTACAAAGTTTATGATAAAATAAAAACAATAAACTCTTTTAAAAAGATAATAGAAGCAATATTTGTCACAAATTAGTAGTGTTGAAAATTTGCACCGAGTACTCAGCGAACGTTTTGCAAAAAGTCATTGTAACAAAAATCAAAGTTAATTTAATTTCGTTTATGCACTGACAGCGTTACGTAAATGCAAATGATGTCATGATGTAACGAATTTCTAAAATGCAAAGCTTCGAAGTTCGTTTTCCAAGTACTGAGAAATATTTATTTTTGCGAAGCCTACGTTTTATTTTCGCCAATTTAAACTTCATTTAAATTTTATAAATACTGCGGAGAATCTCTTTAATAATTTATTTTAGAATCCGAAGCGCAAAAGCTACGTTTTATCGAAGCCTCAAATAAATGCCTACGGCGACCCACATTTGCAAAGCTAAAGAAATTTTGCTCAAACTTACCAAATCGACCCTACTTGAAATAGACTTGATCAACGCCTTATTAATCGCGTCAGCGACTATAGCCAAATGTAGCATAGCCATTTTTCCTTAAAAACTAGTTAACCGATAAAACTATCTTAACTTAAATAACAACAACAACAAATAAATGCTCTCAAACATAACAAGAACAACAGCACTAAACAACTGCCCGCGGCTGCTTGTCTCCTCCGAAAAGGAGCAGCAATCAACTATTCGAATCCAAGACGATCGTCATGGTGTCGGTCCCCGCGTCAAAGGCCGCTGGCGCGTAACGAGAAACATCTGGCGGCTCGACGGCGAGGCCGAGTCATCATCGGCCGCGGTGCAAAGTGCACCTCGTCGACGCCTCGGAGTCGCGGCGGCACCTGGGCCCCATTAACTCCTTTGCTTTTCATCCGCTCCTCTTTACGATCGGCTGCGCTTCTCCGCTCTCTCCGCTCCGCGTCCAACTGTGCGCCGCTATTCTCTCTCTGTCTTTGGGGCTCGGCGGCGACGACGACGACGACGGCGTTACGTAAAAGCGGAGGCCCGCGCGCGTCTGTGCGATCGACGTGTACGTGCGCTCGTTTTCCAGTGGCTCTCCGTGCCGTATGTGCACAAGCTAATTTTCTACCTTTTGCGTCCGTCTCTCTCTCTCTCTCGCTTTTATTATACTTCCGACTCGCGAGCGCGCCTCGTGACCGCGTGAAGCGCTCGGGCGCGCGACGATACCGCTACTATCCCGAATTCGGCGGACGAGAGCTGTTCTTTTTATTGAGAAATATAGTCTCCCGGAGCGAGGCTTTAGAGGTGTGCGCGCTCGAGGAAATCGCTCGCGAAAGTGTGTGCGTGCGCGAACGAGGAAAATAGAACGATTCCGTAATGCTATTTGTTTATTTTCGTCGGGGAAAGAAAGAAAAAGAACTGGAGCGCACCCCGCGAACTGCGGCCTCTGCGGCGAGACTGCCTCCGGAGATAAGCGATTCGCCGGCTCGAAAAAAAAAGCGCCAGACACTACTGCTCGGTGTTACATCACCGCCGGCGCGTGTATACGACCCACTGATGGTCATATAGGAAGAAAGGAGAAGCCGTGCGCGGGGAGAGTGTGGCTCGCCGCCGAGTCGCTCGGCCGCTAATCAATTTGAATTTGAGCGCAATAATCGGCGAGCGAGCGACCGGAGGAAGAGAGGAAAAAAAATGCGGATCGCGTGCTGCTGCTGCTAAAAGCTCCGAACGGAGATCTGACTTTCTAATTAGCGGGGGAGCGTCGTCCCCTCGCCCACCGGCCTTTTCGCATATTCATGCGAGAGAAGGTAGGCGAGCTACACAGGCTGATGCGATAAGAAAGCGATCCGGTCAGATGAAGCTTTGATGCACTTTTTTTATTGCGGGGAGTGTTTTGATTCCTTTTTTACGCGCGCAGTAAAAGAGCGAGCTGAATATCGCGTAAATAGATCTGAAAGTGTTGGTGGATTGGTTTGGAGAGCAAATGTAACGCGAGATTATGAATTTATTTTCTTTTATTTACGGCGAAGGAGATTGTGTGGGTACTAAATTTCTAGTAAGCAAATTGCACTATTTGTTTTGCTAGCCTTCGGAGTGCTTTCAAACATTTCTGGAAAATTGGTAAATGAGACGAGTTTTCAAAACACTTCATTCGCTTCTTAAATTAAGAAAGATTACAAGAGCTGCGCTTGTAAAAGATTTGACCGAGGAAAAAATAATATTTTCAATCTGCGAGTTGATAATTGTAACGTTTATAAATAGCTGAACCGATGTATAATTAATTACATCGTGTGTAATAACTGTACATAATTTTAAACCAATTTTTTATTACAACTTTAAATAAAAATATCGATTAAAATTATTAACTTTTTACGTTTTTTTTTTTTAGATTAGAGGTGTTTATCGCAACCATCTAACAAGTGGTATTGAATCCATAAAAACAAAATTCTATTGGACGTAAGAAGCGCCACCTGAAGAATTACAGGCCCCTTCTGTTTATTCATTGCACCGAAAAAAATCCAACTCCTAAAATTAACTCTCTCCGGTCGATCTCGTTGGCTCGATTCGAGTAATTCAGAGCAGTGCGCAGAGTCTGCGCCAGAGAGAGAAAGAGAGAGAGAGAGAGAGAGAAACGAAGAAGGAGGCCGTTCACGATTTGCCATTCAGCTCTCAATCGCCGTAATTCGCGTGACTCTCGCGTTATCTCCGAGCCTCCGTTTGTGGTCCGTTTCCCTGCCCGTCTCGACGCCGCGGTGTTGTTTTCTGCGGGCAGTCTCCGTATCGTTCATTCCGCGGGAGGAGGCTTTGTTTTTAAATTGTGCAGACTTGCATTTTATGCCGAGCTTCGAGCTGCTGAAAATGAAGCTGCATAATTTCGTTTGTTTTTCATGCAGAGAGAAAGTTTTAACGTTTACGTTTTACGAGAGAAATGATATCTCTTTTTATTATTAATTTGTAAAAACTAATTTTTCGAAGTACTTCTAGGTCTTATTTATCCTAGAAAAATACTTTGTCCAAAAATAAATTAGTAAGAAAGTTAGGGACAGAGATTTTTGCTCCCTTTTTGCTTTCTATTTCCGAAGTCTGGTCACCCTTATTCCTTCTTTACAATTGCGAACGCATGACATCAACTTTCCGGTGGCACTAACCAAAGGTCAATTACGCCGTTGCACTTGAACTTTTCTCCGTTTCCTCTCGCTTCGCAAAACTAACGGTCTTTTTGGCAGACTGTCAATCCTTCAAGATTTTCGGTTCGAAGAGGAGCTCGCTTTATCTCAATCGGCCAAATAAGAAAAGCGTCGTGTTTGCATTAGCTTTTAACTCAATGGCCACTTGAGACTGCACAAAGTATAAAGAGTCTCTGTGCCTGAATACTATATCAGGTGCAGTAGTCTCGCTAACTGGTTGATCGAATCATCAAATTTATTAATTCTAGTGATTACTTTCATGATTTCACTTCGCTATTCTATTAATAAAGAACTATTTAGCAAAATGACTTGAATTTTCATATTGCTGTTCTTTTAGATTATCGTAAAAAAAAAAAAAAACGAGGTCGAATAAATTAGCATGCGAATGTTTCACAATACAATTTATAACTAAAAACAATGGAGCATTTAAAAACTATTTTTAAAAAAATGCTGCTTTTTTTTAAAGAAGTTCACGTTCTCGAATAATTATGCAAATTTTTACTATCGCGAAGAAATTATCAGCCGGTTAGACTCCATAAATCAAAACCCCTTAATTATTTCATCACAACTGCAGCTACACTTCTTGCCACTTACCCACGTTTCGTCCAAGCCTAACATTACCAATTTCATTAAAAAAAAAATGACGACAGCGTCGTTCATCCAATCTCACGCACAATTGAATCCCCCGTCATCATAAAGCCATCAGTGCCAACCTCGCGCAAACAAAAAAAAAGCGCCTTCATTACGTTTCGCGCGCCTACAAAGTGCAAGACGGGGCACGCGCTCCGTGCATTTAAGCGTGTAAACAGCAGAGAAAAGCCAGCCAGTTTTCGCGGAGCTTCGAGCCGCGCCGCGCGCGATCGCGAGGCAGAGTCAGCGGCCTACGTAGGCGTGGCATCGCCGGCGAGCGGTTTATTATTAGCCCCAGACGGATAATTTCCCGTATCTGTGTATGTGTGCCGCGCGCGCGCGCGCGAACCAGCGCGAAAAGCAGAAACGAGCCGCGATGGGGCTCTTCCTCCGCGAGGCGCGAGCTTCGACATCGCGATCTCTCTGTCTTTTTTGCCTTTTCCCAGGACTGTCGGCCTCCACTCGGCTTCGAGTCGACAGTTCACAGACTTTCCCTGATTTTCCAGCTGTGAAGGCGCTTGTTTGTTTCAGCGGGATGGTCTTTTTTTTGAGAAGCGAAAATGTACAGTGGGTGGGGGAAATGCTGTTTCAATTTTGAGAAGGTTATTTTTTCCTTAGAAAAACATTACTATACATTTGTCTGCGCGTCTTAATGAAATTTGCAATCAATGTTGGATTTGTCCTGATTCACAGCCGATAAAATAGTAAGTGTTCTGAAAGTGTTTCATTAAGGCT
Source organism: Ormyrus nitidulus (assembly GCA_900474335.1). NCBI lineage: Eukaryota > Metazoa > Arthropoda > Insecta > Hymenoptera > Ormyridae > Ormyrus > Ormyrus nitidulus. The sequence continues at coordinate 22,287 of UCOL01001345.1, forward strand.
TATCGATAAAAGAAATATCGAAGCCAGTTTATGTGAAAATAATTGCATTTTTTTTCGGTAAAATGTTATAAAAGTCTGTCATAAAATTATATTAGCCTTCTCGACACTTGCAAAGAACGCAGTTTACTACTTTTAAAGCAAGACTAACGGCCTATTTTATGTAAATATTTCTTTATTTTTTACAGCTATTAAACTGAATATTCCGCTTGCGAGCGTTATTAGTTTTATTCGTTTCTAAGTAACAGTAACTCAGAAGGTCATAATCCCGATTTGCTCAAAAAGTCAAGAAACATTCTTTTCAAAGCATTCGGTGCCTCGCGAACTACGTACTGGCATTTCTTCCACTGTACTTTTACGGGTTATCACGTCCCGCGTGAATTGTGACAGATCCAGTTGTAGGGCGACTGCCTCGGTAATCGCGCTGATGTCAGCGACGTCATTGTCGCAATCGCAATCGCGCTCTTCAATTCTGCAGCCGAGCCGGGGGAGACTCCTTTTCCGTTTTATTATTTTTGCTTTGGAAGTACCAAGAGCAGAGCTGCTTTCTATACTCTCGAAAAATGCGTTACTTCTTAAAATCTTGCTTTCTATAATTACCGATTTGGACGTAAAAATTTTAATTTGTTTCGTTAATTAGCTTAATTTACATATTTTCTTTTATTACTCTTTCGGTACGATCGAAGCCGATAATTAGCTCGTCAAGAGTAATTTGCAAACAAGTGCAGGCATTATTTCAGCGTTATTTATTGCTTTGTTCGTACTTGCGAACGTTTAATTTTCATTGGCGAGTAACGATGGAATAGGGTCACCTGATTAATAACGCGAGCGTGCGAATTTTTCCGATTAATCAGCGAAGAAAATAAGAGCGTACGATAAGCAGTAAAAAGTTTATTGAATAAAGCTGGCTATTGTAACTTAATTTAATATTTATCTTTTTCAAGAGATAAAAAACAATCATTTGCATGTAATAAATTCGTTTTGATTCTGCATAATGTTTTAAACGAATTATGTCTCTACTAAATATTGAGTTTAGTTAGGTTATTTATTAAATTAACATTTCAAGTCGTACAGAGAAAGGAGGATGTTAAAAAGTAGATGATTTTCTCCGTGTTGCAAGTGAAAGTCATGCACTTTCTTTTTGTAATTTTTGACTCTACATTAATTGTAACTCCTCCCACGTCTTCAATTGAATATGTATTGAATTATTATTGAATGGAGAGCATTATCAAGCTGCGCCCGATAAAGATCATCAAATCACGAACCGCTATTATAGATTCGATAAATACCAAAAGATAGATAATTTCAAAACACGTCGCTGCCCAAGCCCCCTTTTACCGTCAAAAACTTTGTAACATTTTCATCTAAAAATATCTCGCTTTAATCAACGAAGCCCTAACGCTCAACGGTACGTTCAGAGAAGCTTAAAGCTCTCTCTTCAACAGCCGCTCCACGCCGAAAGCCTTGCCCTCCCGATAAACTTTCCGCCGGCCGATAGCGATCAAAGAATCAGACAGCTTACTAATATATCCACTGCGTCCGCCGTGCGAAAGCCAGAGAGAGAGCCGCGGAAACGGGGCGCAAACGCGAAACGGAAAAGGGAGCGTTTAGAAGAGAGAGAGGGACGGAGAAAGGCTCGCGGAAGGAGAGAAGCGAAGTCGCGAGAAAGAGAGAAAAGACGAAAGTGCAGAGAAAGAGAGAGAGAGAGAGAGAGAGAGCGCGGAAGCACAGAAGCGAAGTGTCGGGTTTACCGACCCCGAGGAGGAGCGTTATATACAGCGGCGTGGCTTTGTTTCAATGCCGGCTGCTCGGCCCGCTTCGCTACGCCTTTTCCATCCTCGACCCGTCTTCGGCCTCTCTCTCTCTCTATCTCTGTCTCCCTGTTTTTGTTTTCCTTTGTTTATTTCGGCCGGGCGCTTCTCTCGGTCTCGTTGCTCGTGCATCGGGGGATCGAGTAATCTTATATTATCTCCGTTCGCGCGACTTTTCCCGAAGCTTTCCCTTCGTCATTATATTTCGAACAGCTGAGATTTCGGATTAGGACGAGGAAGCGGCGCCGAGTTCAGAATAAGTTCGGATTAACCCGCACCGTATTTTTAGCTATTTTACTCGGCATTTATATTTAGCTTGACGTCGAGCGTGTCACAATACCTCGCGCGCATCCTTATAAAATCGCTTATTCCCCGAAGGCGACGTATCCAGCGTTTAATTATGCCTCTCTAATAACCCATCGAGACTCAGCAAATTGCCTTCAACAGTTTCCAAGTAATCCTCTCTCTCTCTCTCGTTGCATCGGCACCTGCTCGATTCGCGTCTGCCGTCTCCGCTCGTATATATACGCACCGGAATCGTGGCCCCGCGACTATCGGGGCGCGCACTTTTCTGGTTTCGCTGCGTCGAGGCGCGCGCGCGACCTACGGGACGAGAGCGCGGGAAGAGCCGGGAGGAAAGAGGTACCGCAAGGTCACGCTTGAAAAATGCCCGCTCCGATGTCGACTACGGCGACGGCGACGGACGTCGACAATGGCTGCGCGCGTTTCCGCTGCGGCGACGCTCACTGCTTTTTCTGGTTTCGGTTTTAGAAGCGCGGAGGCAATTTTTTTCTTTTTTTTTCTGGGTGGAAGGCACTGGGGCGAGGTGTTGGACTTAACTTGCTGAAGTAAATTTGGATTGAAGCTGCGACTTGGAATTGGATGTATTCTAATGTAATGTTTAGACTTCATCAAAAAAATATTAACTTTATATTTATTGTTTAGGGCAACTGCTTTTTTATAGCTTGTGCACTAAAACGTCTTTTGTTATGCGTAGCAAAACAGATTTTACTTAGAGTCGTAAAAAAGCAAATTTGGTAATGAAATTCACATAGCTCGGATAGTCGTAATCTAATTGAATTGATTTTCTCATATCAAGGCACTCGAGATCCTAATTCTAACTTCAGATCAGACGAGGGGCAATAAAGGAGCTGAATAGTGGCGTCAATTTCAAACGGTTAAAGCACTCGCTTATAACGGTGTCCATTGTTGCCTTATGCAGGCATCATGTTTCCACTATTGTAATGCCAAATTCTTCTCACAATTCTCTATAGTATGTGTCGTGCAAGAGAGATATCTTTATTGCTTCGTTAAATATGATTGTAGGTAAACATTTGACGGTTTAATTGATGAACGTAAAAGAATTTTCTTTTTAAATAATAAAAGGATTAATTGGCAATAGTGATAATGAATGTATTTAAAATCAAATTGAAAATCGTTTGCACGAATTTATTGATATCTTTGTAATTGGATTCAATTAAAAACAAAATGCGTAACAGGATAATCTTCATGCATGCATAAAAGCATTCAAATTCATAAAAATAGCTGTAAAAAAAGCTTGCACGTTAACTTATTTGTAATTCGCGTACCGATTCTTTTTGCCTTGTATTGGTAACAAAATGTAAACGATAAGATTAACATAATAATACTCCTTGACAAGTCAACGCACGTTACACTTTGGTTAAAATAAAAGTAATTTCAGCTATCAAATATAATACCAAATAAACAAAACCTATTTTCTATTTACATAAAAAAACAAAAAAAAACAAAAAAAAACAAAAAAAAAAATCACTATTTTTACACCTACGCCGTTAAAGAGCCGTTTAGCGGCCGACTCGCAGCTTTCTTTCTCGACAAATTATGCTCGAAGAAAATCCTCCACACTCTCGTTAACGAGCGCTAATCCAAGCTCGATTATTCGCTCCTCACTTTCGAGCGTCGATTCGCTTTCTAACCCGATCATCGACCGAGGGGTCGAAAAAGCCGCGCGAGCTGTCCACCGCGGCGTGTATGAGTCACCCGCAATTCTTTCTCTCCTCTTTCGTCGGAATGCCCGATCAGCGTCAAAGAAGCGAGCAGCGGCGGCGACGGCGGCCTCGATTTCCACACCAAGACAGGTCGGCTCTCCTGCTTTTCCGAGAGCAGCAGGTTCGGTTTAGCGCCTCGACGTCTGGCCGTTGCGCGCTCGCGCGAGTTTCGCAAGGAGTTTTTCGCGCTGCTATAACGACTCTCTCTTTTTGCCTGCCGCGGTGGCGCAACGGCTGCGAAACGAGACTCGGGTGATGCAGAGAGCCGCCGCCGCCGCCGCCGCAGCAGCCACCGCCGCGGAGAAGTGGCTTATTCTACATATTCGCTCATCTCTCGGCTGATGCTTCTCTCCTACTTGGCAAGCGTCGAGCGCGCCGGTGAAAATTGTGGGCGGACGAGAGTCGGAGCCGAGTGTTGCGCGCGCGCGCGTTAACTTCGACGTGGCAGCTCTCTCGCCAAGCTCGTCTCGATGACGAGTTTTAGCCTGGATACTTGTAGCTTCTGCGAGTGAATGTACTAAATATGAAGGTTTATAAAAAAATGTTTTTTTAAATAACGATATTTTTCTTTTTCTATATCTAAAATTATACCCTAAAAGCATATTTTAATCAAGAAAATTTACTGCAAACTCTGTTGATCTTCCTCACTCGCCGAATCACGTAAAAGCTACTTCCCTATCGGCGTCTCTCTCCGTCTCTCCCTTTCTCGCTGACTCATCCCTTCAAAAACCGAGTCCAACAATGGCCTCTTGACGCGAGTCTTACACGAATAAAGGCGGAGCTTTCTTCCTCGCTCGACTTTTTTTGTTTCTCGCGCAGCGAGACGGAACTGCACCCTCTTTCTCTCAAGGTCAATTGATTCACGCTTGCATCTTTAAAAAGAACCAAAAATATATACGCCCAGTCTCCCCTGTTACTTTTACGGTAATTATAGAAGCCCTCGAATGATTTTCAGCTGATTTTCGAGTGTTCGTTGGAAATTGGTGACGAGCTTGTTGTGTGAAAACTATAAAAATGTGGAGGGCGTTTTATCGCGTCATGAATTATGGATATTGTTAAGAAAAACAGTTTGCCTTTCGTAAAAGGGATCGCCACCTACTTATCAACGAAACGCTCGAGATTTATGCGCAGATAAAGCATCCACCGAACTTCCTGTTTATTTTTCTTCTTATATATACCCTAATTTCTACCAACTTTCTCTCCGCTCGAACGAATGCCAGTGCGCCAACGCGACCGACGAATTAAAATAAACTCTTACCACTCGAATCTTGCGAGAAAGAAGTAAAAAACGACCGCTGAAAAGGCGATTCGTAAGCGTCGTAAACGAGCGATAAAGCGACGCGCCGCATAGAAACATGAAAATTTCATCCTCCACGGCAGAATTTCCAGGCGAGCAGCAACAATACACCTCCCGACACCCGCGACCTATAAATAAACGACTATTCAAACGAGCGGCGTTCGGTATACACTTGAAGCGCGAAAATCTCATCCAATTTCTTCTCCGAGGGAGCGAGCCGCTGAAAAACCGAAGAAACCGCGAGTTACGACGCCGTTTAATTAGATGCGCGAGTCGATCGGCGCGTTCGGGCATTGTTCGGTCGGGAATCGACAGCCGGATGTTGTCGGGGGAGTTATCGACGAGCTGCGGCGGCGAGGAAAAAGCGCGCGATAAAAAAGCCTGCGGTGCTGCGAGAAGCCCAGTCGAGAGAGAGGAGGGGGAAGAAAGCAAGCTGCGCAAGACGGGGCGTTTGTAAAAGAGAGGACACCAATCAGCGCAGCAGCAGTAGTAGTAGTAGTAAACTCTGCGCCACTATAAACGCATATTATTATAATGCACGTCCGAGGGAGTAAGGAGGTCAGCCGATGTTGCATTATCTTCCGCGCGGCGTTTTACGTCGGTTTTTATCGACTCGCCTGCGGATTCTGCCGACGACTTTGACTTGCTTTTTTTGCTCATTCACAGCGCGGCCGAGTGTCAATAAACGGAAACGCGCTCACGGACCGCTGGAACTGCGCTTCTGTGATTTTCAAGGTCTCGTTGCCACCTCTAAACTTTTGCCGATGCTGTTTACACGTGGCCGCTGCCGCGGCGATATTAAAATATTTTTGTTTACCGAGGGTACATTGACGCGCTGCTCCAGATGGAGCCCTCGAGGCGCGCATTAACGAATTAATGCCAATGAGAAAGCGAGAGCGATTAAAAATGAGGGCATTAAGGGCGTCCTTAAATATTGTGACAAACAATAGAGCTTCGAGGGTTAATGCACGAAGGCTGTGACCGCCACAGGTCAAGTCGTTGATCCGATTTGCCGCGAATGTATATACAGGCTACTGCTTTCCGCGCCGAACTAAGCCGCTTCTCTTCCCTGAAATCTGTCTTCCCCCACTCGTTTTTTTTTTTTTTTTTCCATTCTCGATATAAAAGGAGCTCCCTCCGGAACTAATCTCTTTCCAGGACTATTTTTAACAATCCGCTGCTCTCTTTATCTCGGCGATCTTATTAACACGTTTACGACGTTACTGCAAGTAGTAAAGAGGGTTTCTTGATCGAAATTTATGTGCGGAAGATTGGTATCTTCATCGCAGGCGACGCTTTTACAGCTCCGCGGAGAAGTGTTTCGACGATCTGATATTGATGCACTTCTGGCCGGGAAACGTTATTCGAAATTTGTTTTGGTTTTATGAAACGAAAAAACACCTTGCTTTTCCAACTTGGGTTGCGCGGTGTGCAACAGGACTTTTATCGAGGCGCAATCTGCCTTTACTTTAAAAGTACGTCCTAAACCGGAAGTCATTGTCAGTCCCGTTAGTTCTGACACAATGGAAAAAAAAATCCTCTACCAACTGTACAATAAATTAAAAGCGCGCCTATCTCTCTCTCTCTCGCGATTAAAAAAAGGAAAAATGAATTCCCGTTTTCCGCGGCGATTTCAACAGCCGCGTTTCGAACGGCTCAATAATGAGTCGAAGGATAACCCGTACTTTACAAGTGTCGCATTAAATAACGAACGCTGATTACCATCTAACCAGCGAGAGACGGACGAGCAAAGAGTCTGCACGATGTGCTTGGAAGACCGGGGGATTCGCATATGCGTGTACTCGAGAGTCGCTTGACGTAATTCAGAATTCTCGGGACTGAGAGAGAAGAAGAAGAAGAAGAAGTGGAGATAAATAATCCGAGACGCGCGACTCCGTCAGTCATTACAGCGCATTACGGCGCTGTAAATCCCTGGCGACAGATTCGCCAGTCGAATCCCGTAAGCCCTCCGAAGTTACAAGACGGACGACCGTCTCTCCTGTTCGTCTTAGCCTCTTTTATCCTTTGGCATCCAGTTCCACTCGAGTTTTTTTCTCTCTTTTCGTGCTCTTTATCTCGGGCGGATAGAGAACTAGTTATCGAGCGAGACTGCACCTCGTTTATGCTTTAATGAATGCTCGCGATTATGCCGCTAAAAGGAAAAGGCATTGTTTATTGATGGTTTATGCGAGATGTCGGGCGTATACAGATTTTTTTCTCTATTAGTGGATATGTGTTCTGTGCAATTAGTCTTTATTTGATATGAAATTACTGTCTCAAGATATACATTTATTCATGCCGACGATATATCCGTGAGATTTATAATTGAAAAATCAACTTTTAAATGATACTTCGCGGTGAGTCACAAATAGCAGCGATAAACATTCGTCGAATTGACAGTCTTAGTCGAGAATGTTTATTTATGGAGTGAACATCTTTTTTTTTGGTACTTGAAATGTGTAAATTAAACATTCGCTGCTGAATTCATATTTAAAAATAGAATCATTACATTACATTAATAAAACTGATTAATGCCTTCCAAATTGCATAAGTATCCTCTCAGATTTGAAGACTTATTCTTCAATAAAACTTTAAAGAGAATGGTTTTTAAATTGAGCAAAATTTTTGCAAGCGCCTCTACTCAGAAAGAATTTTAATCAGTTTCCTTGACGCTCAATTTATTCAGAAGGAAAATTAACAAACAATTAGGTAAACCTTATATAATACAGGCATCGCTATACATTTTTACAAGTAATTCTCCAACATCTCCCTGGCACTTGTAACACGACGACATTTGTGAAGTAATCAATCCTCCAAAAGTTATTATTTGACAATCAAGTTTCAAAAACATCCATCATAAAAGTATTAACCTCCTTAAAAAAAAAATCTGTATCAATTAATAATTCCGAGTCAACGTTCCTATCCCGTTACGTCATTTATCAGCCGAGCACATCACCGAGAGAAGCCCACCGTCCGATCCTCCGGCGACCTATCAATTTCTTCCCCCCCCCCCCCCCCCCCTCTTCCAGCATTCTCCGTTTTTCAGAGCAAAGGTCCCATAAGCTGCGCGTGTGCGTAGGGCAAGTTTTTGTGCCCGCGCATCTCGGCAGAGTCGATTGACCTCCGAGAAACGCGTGCGGCCCGGCAGGCCGGCCAATTAGAGGCGCGCTGGGCGTAATTCAAAGTTCTCTATCTCCGCCTGGTTGGCTCTCTCTCTCTCTCTCCAGGTATAGAAAACGGAGAGTCGATAAAGAAGCCCGACGCCGCGGTGGCTTCCCGTGCGATCGACTCGTTCGCCGCGGCTGCCGATGTATACTTTCCGGCCACGTCCTGCGTCCACGTCGTTGCTCAAGGAGTGGTCGGGAGCTTGATGGAGAAATAAAGTTTTTTCAGGCGATGATAAAGCTTCGTAAGTGCGCGCCTGTCTTTTGAATGTACATCAATGAAGTTTACGACGATAAGCTACGGGCTTTCCTTTTAAAGATCGAGTCGAAAAACGACTCGCCTTTGCGAGGGTAAGAAATATCAATAAATATATAGACTCTCAACTTAAAACTCGGCAATGAAACTCCTAGCACGTCGGCATTTCAAATCTCATTAAAGCAAAATCCAAATCTACAAATCACCCGATAACGTCCTCCGGAGAGCAGTGCTCTACATACTCGCTAAAAAAAATGCCCGGGAACCCAGTAGAAAAAAGAAAAAAAAAACGGGAGGAACCGGTCGAGTCGGTGCCGTATCTCCCTTGGAGAGGCGAGGTGGCGCCCACGCGCGGCGCGTGGGTGCCCGGCTCAATCGCAGGGAATATCCGCTCTTCCGTCCTTATTAAGGCCCTTCAATGGACGCGGAAACGGCGCTCGTTGCCGATTGCACGCGAGCCGGGCCCCGCTAAGTGCTTGGGCTCCGACGCACACATCGAGGAGTCGATCGGCGAGAGATGAGAGTACATATCGTTCGGGTGGAGTGCTCGCGCGGATAAAGTTATTCCGATTGAATCGCGGCGAGGAGAGGAGTGTTATTTAGCCGAGTGGGATAAGATGGTAGATTGTGGTAGATGTGGAAGTAAAAGTTTATGAATCGCGAGAATTGTATTTGCAACCTTTTAAGCTTTCCAGCGACGACTCGTTAAGATACGAATGAATGACTTTGTAGAAAATAATTATCTGCACGAAGATTAAATTTAATACCTCTGAAAGCTTTCACTTGATAAATAGATTCTCCGGGCGTCAGCTGTTTTTTCTACCAGCAAGAAACTTAATTTAATAGCATCACTTTGTTTTAACAATCTTATTAAGATTGTTAAAAATATTAATTAAGTGACGTCGACGTCACCAAACCATCACCGCACGATCCTTCACATGCAGAGCTTCCAACGCCGTCGTTGAAAATTTCATTCTTCCGCCCGAAGTACGTCAGGCACACACACAAATACATACGCGCCTGCATAAAACACCCGCCATCTCGCAGTCCGGCGCAATTAAAAGCACGCCCGCGAATCAGCTACAATTAAGCTGGGCAAATACGAAATTAAGCCTCTCGCGTCGCCCGACGTCCGACTGAACTTTCTCTTATTAGCCCCGGCGCGACGGCCCGGCAGGAAAGTCGAGCAAAAAGCGAAGACGTGCCCCGCCGCGCGCGCCCGCTTTCAACGTCCATTAAACAGGAAGAGCCCGCGCTCGCCGATCGATATTTATGGGTTCCCTCGCGTTTTATATACATGCCTACGAGAGCTCCACGCTCCGCTGGCCAAAGCAAACGATGCGCCCCGTTAAAGGAGAGAGAGAGAGAGAGACGCCGCCTGCACTTGCGTGATGCGTGCGTACGCGCGCGGCGCACCTGGCTCTCTTTGTATACTGTGTCGTGCGATACTTTTCCGAGGCGTTCGCACGATCGGCCGAGGATGCGGAGGAGAGACAATGCCAAGGCGGCGCCTCTCTCTCTCACTGTGTCAACATCTTGAGCGCGCGGGTAAGTAATTACGCGGCGCGGAGCTCTTTTTTTTTATACTTTAGCGGATTACGGTGTTTACGGGGAATTACAAATTGTTAGGAATTACCGGGTAAGTAGACGTTTAAGACGAGGCATTTGTTTTTGCCGCGTAAGATATACACTTTTTTGTCGCGCGTGGAAGAGAGACGAGGTAATTGTGGGTAATGAATAAATCAACGGGAATGGAGTCTTTACGGAAAGACTTGCTTTCGCGGTGCAGAATCAGAGCGCACGAAAAGGTTCGGTCGAGTTTGTTCGGCTGCGTCAGCTGACCCGAACAAAGGATCTCTGGCGCGGAGCGGGCATTACGACTTCGCTGATGTAACAAACAACCATGCGCTCCTCAGCTGCACGAGACTACATCAGTTGAGTCAATCGACGCATTACGACATGCTTGTATAATACTAAAGCTCGATCCCGGGTAGCTTTAGTTGCATCAACAAAAGCTCTTCGCTACGTGCGGTCGCCGGGTTTCTTCCGCGTGGCAAATTGGTCGCTTGCTTTTCTGCTGTACGACGACTGTTCTCGGTGATAAATAGATTACAAGCAGCATGTCCGTTGTGAGCGCGATTTTTGTACTCGCGTTATTGAGGATTGCGCAAGATTTAACGCAGGAATTGCTTGCAGGGTATTGTGCTTGCATTAGACGCGACACACGAAATTAGGTTTTCGTGTTTACTTGATGGTTAATTTTGAAAATGAACAGCAGGGAAGTTAGATTAAGGAACTTAAATGGACTTCTCTAGTATATATTGATCGCGCAATTTTGGATAAAATTTTGATAAAATGTTATTTTTAACATTTTAGTAGAGGTAATGGCTAATCTATAAAGTTTCGACGTCGAGATACAATCAACCAAAACTCTAAAGAATTTCACTCACTCCAATCAACCTAAATGCGAAGGTAAAATAGTCCGTTCGTAGCTCCTAATAAAAATATCCATTAAGCTAAACTGCTCTAAAAGCGCCAGAATGGCTTTCCAGCTGCATAAGGCAAACATTCCATTTTTAAATTGTCTCACTTGACACAAAATCCCCTACGTGTCTGACGCTGCCCGTGCATTCCGTCAAAGCCGGGCTCTCGCGCTCGCGCCCGAGTAGCAACTAGTGCACTCGTTTCAAAATTTCCAGAGAGCGGCTCTCTTTAAATTCTCTCTCTCTCTCCCTCCCTGCGCGTGGATGCGCGTCTGTCCGTCTAAAAGCGCGAGCGTCAATCCACGGCTGATCGATGCGGCGGCGACGCTGTGCGTTCCGGGGCTCGGAACGCGGCGTTCCGTGTTGCCGGAAGCGCGCACTTAACCCGAATACGCGGCTTCCGGGTCATACGGGCCGAGGCTGATCCGGCAGCGGCGACCAGCTGGGCGGCCGCCACCGCCGTCACATCGTGCCGCAATTATGCAACTCGCCGTCGTCGCCGCTCGCTGCGCGACACACCGACGCGACGCCTCTGCGTGCACCTCGATTCTGCGCTGCTGCTGCAGCTCGACTCTCCGCGAGCCGTAAAAAATCGACCGGCCGCCAGGCTCGGCTCAGCTTTTTTTCAATTAGAGGGGACAAAGCTTCGGGTTCTAACTGAAATTACTTCTTTTTCAGATTTTCCGTTACAAAAGCTTGAATGGTTTTGGCTCGCAATACCAGCTGAGCTCGTAGGAGAGGAATTTTATTGTTCGCGATATTATAACCTTTTATTTGAAAACTCGAGTTCAGTTTTTTAGTTTTCTCGTAAAAGACGTTAAAAGTCGTAAATTTTGAAGCTCGGATAGTGCTGAGTTTCAATAAAAACAAAATCATTCTTGAAAATTTTCCCTAAATTTAAAAACAAAAAGCAGCACTTTGATTCCACAAACGTAATCCAAGTGTCCAAGTCACCTTTTAACGTCCCGCTTCGTAATTACCCAGCCGGAAAATCCATTTTCCTTCCTTCACAACCAGATCGCGACTTAAAAATCCCAGGCTTCCCACACCGACAATCGCGTCGATTTACCTCTCGAGCCAAGCATCCACACACACATATCACCTCTTCAATCAGCCGGGATCCGAGCATCGGACAAAGAGCTCTCCTCGTAACTAAAAAGTAATTAAAAACATCGAGTTACGTAGGGCAACCACACATGTTTTCTGGCCTCCGATACCTTTGCGCGCCGGGCATCAGGGAAACAAAGCCCCCGCGCGCCGTACGGGGAAAGAGGGAGAAAGGATTCGCCTCTCCTGCGCCCCGAGAGAGGGTCCGCCAATCGGAGGGCAGCAGCGGCGGCTCTCTCGCACACACGCGGGGCGTCGCGACGTCCTGCGAGAGAGAGAGAGAGAGAGAGAGAGAGAGATCCGATCAATACCGAAAGGCGCGCGCTCGGCGCGCCAGGCGGCGGTGGAGCGGCGGCGCGACGCCGAGGGGACGGCCGGCCGATCTCCCTCTCCGCGCGCTCGATTCCCTCGTAAAAAGAGTCGAGCTTACGCTTTCAATCGACAGAGAGCTCGAGTTGGACGGGTTTCGAGCAGTTTTTCGTAACGATGCGGGGGAGCGGAAGGCGGGACGAGGGTTTTTTTTTCTTGGTAAAGATAGCGGGGAGAGGCTGCGATCGGCGCGAGTCGCCGGCTGTGATGTCACGCGATAAGACTCAATGGGATTTAAAAATAAGCCGATGAGTAACGCGTAAAGGAATCTGTAAATTGTGAAATTATAATATTCAACCGCGAAGATATCCGCTCTTACAAATTTTCGAAGCTTCGACTTGCTAAAAATTGAGTTTCTAGACGACAAAGGAATTTAGCAAACAATGAGAAACCCGCCGGGGAGGAAGAGAAGCGCGGATTTAGAGGGAAAGGAGAGAGAGAAAAAAAGCACGGCGCGGGAATGTGTCCTCGCGTCCGTGAGTCTCCCCTGCCCGCCTGTGTGCACGTATATACACGTACTCTTACGATTGTTACCGCGGGAGTTACGAGAGATGGCCAAGGACGCAGCGGACCTTTCAATTACTTGTTTTTTTCGCCGCCGCGCGAATGTCATTAAACGGATGAACTCGTGTGTGTTGGTGTTTTTTTGCGCGCCCGGCTGTTCGCAGGGAGCGGGGTGTTTGTAATTCATTAGCTTAATGGATAGCCGTTTATTTTTAGTTAATGATCCATTAAATCCGTTATACTTGAGAATCTTTAAAAGTTCCGCGATTGAACAATGGGAAGACTTTGGCGGCAATTTGTAAGGGTAATAAGAGCATGGAATTGATTACGGTTACCGCGTCTCGGCTGTTAAATTTTTGCTTTTCAGAATTAAAGCTAAGAATGATCTACCTACTTTCGTAATTGATGAGAACCTGTCGGTCGAACCGAAGGATATCAAGCAATTTAGATGACTAGAGTAACAAAAAAACTGGCCCCGCAGTTAAAAAAAAAATTAGCTAGGCCTCGTACAGCTGACCCAAAACTCGTCTCTCTTAATTGTTTCCTGATTCCACTTTTTTTTTCGCGCCGCCCGGCATTGTCAGTCCGGCCGCGGCGTCGGAGCTTTCGAATCATCCGACGCGCTCGAACGTGAAAATCGCACTCGAAACTGACCTTGCTCTCATTAGCCGAACAAAAAGGTGCGAGAGCTACGAGAGAGCCGAGCCGATTAAACTCTGCCCTCGAATCGCTTTCGCATTATCAGCTCGTAAAAATGTTAATCCAACGCTTCTGCGCTGCAATTTCACTCTCTTCCGAACACACCCTCCTTCGCTGACGTCGACGCGTCGTTTTTTCACTCTCTCCCTCCCTCCGCGTTATTGAGGCATTTATCGACGTTCGCATTACAGGTATATACAATGCGTTCCGGCTTCGTTATTAATCTTTGTACCGTCGCGAAAATATTTAACGACTCTTCCTTCTCGGTGAGGTATAGAAGTAAGCTCAATGAATCGGCGACGAATAGGTAATGCAATGCCTCTGGTCGGGCTCTGCGGTTTTTCGAGAAATAATTGCGGCCTCTTAGGATTTCATTTCCCTCATTTTACCGCGATTCGTTTCGAATTTCGCAAATCCAATTTATTTCAGATCTGGAGCGGCGATAAAACCCCGGCGGCAGCGCTAAAAAAAAGAGGGAAAACCGCAACAAAAGTAACGACGTCGAGAGAAACGTCGGTAAACTAGAGATTTTGTCGGTGCTCGGGACTTTAAAGCTGATACGCCGTTCGAGCGCTCGAAGCGAGGTCAGGCAAACGTAGCCTAGTTTTTTCCTTTTTTTTTGCTCTCCTACGGCAGGAGTACAAACTCATCTCGGTTGCTTCTTTGAAGCGCAGCTCGGCGGAGCGGCGGCGCAAAATGGGATGTTTTTACAGGGGTGCCAAAAGGCTTTCTGAACTGGCGGATCCGGAAGAGTGGCTGGTCTCCGGTTCTGGCATCAAAAAATCAGGAGTGTTGCCGCAAACATTGTAGCGCTTTGTACTGCCGTAAGGCGCGACGATTACTTTTTTTTGCTTGGGTAAACGAGTACTTACTTTTTTCTAAATCTGACACCTTTGTTTGTGAAAAGTATTATAGTTATTAAGTTCTTTGTATAATAAAAGTAGGTTTATTTATTTATTTATTATTTTTTTTAAGTAATTCTTAAACTTCTATAAATTTCCAAGTATTTGTCCTGTATACATATTCTGCAACTATGCGTGCTTCGAAAATCAAAACACGCAAAGTAAAACAAGTTTAAAATAACTCTCACCCTCTCCCCCCTCCCCCTTCCTTTGTATGAAGAAAAGCCATTCAATATAATTCAACGATTCAAACAATCCATTTCAGCTTTAACCGCCTACTAAAAATAGCCTCACCGTTGCTGCATCCATCAGCATGAGTTTAAGTCCTAGCAAAGCAACATCAATAACCGGACAATGTCAGTCAGAAAAACAAAAAATTCCTCGGCCCTGCGAGTCCGGTGTACAATTGAAGGCGTCATCATGTTGTTACCCACAGTTATAGACAGAGAGAGAGCAACTCGGCGATGATTCTGTTTGTTGCGAGTGCATCGACCTGAAGCAACGTGCCGTCAAGCCAAAGTTCGCCTGCGAGACGACGACGGCGACGTCCTCAAACCTGAGGCTCGCACCGCCGAGAGAGGCCGTCTATTTCCGGAGACGGAATGCTCGCAATGCCGTATGAGCCAAAAAGAGAGGGGGAGAGAGCGGAAAACACAGCGAGAGACCGGATTCGGTCCCCCGGCGATTTGAAAATGGTATTAAAACGCGTGCCACCGACAATTTGTAAGTATGCGGCTGCTCTTCAAGCTTTCATCTCCTATATTTAGATAAGGCCTTCCCCTACGCGCGATTCCCCTCCGCTTTATGAATATGCGAGAGGCGAGGCGGATTCTTTTCGGGCTTGATGCACTATGAATATACTACTCACCTATGTGAGGTTAGGCTTCGAATTCTCGTAGCGACCTGAAACGAGAAAATAAACAATTAGAACGATCAGTTTTTGTAATTTTAGAAATATGGCGATAAGTTCAAAAATACAGAATATCTTAGGATTGACAGAAAATTTTTATTTGCATAAAGTAAGTTTTAAAACTTTTTTAAAAGTTAAAAATGAAAATCGTCAACAAATAACAGAGTTCGATAACCAATTAAAAAAGCAATTAGAGACCAATTTGCATAACCACATTTTTGGAAACAGCAGCGCGTAATCAAGTAATGCAAAAACTTAATATTAATAGCACGCTCGAAGCAGATGCATGCACGAATTATGAATACGCAATTGAGCGTGCATAATGCGCGCGTTCACTGGAAATTAGCAGCCGAATTTTATTGCCGCTCGAGAGTATATAACATTGTGCTCGGCCGAAGGGAAACCGGAAGCGGAGAGAGGCGCGCGCCTTCCATTGAGAGTTTCGAGAGCAGGTGGCGCGAAAATAAAATGCGCGGAGATAACTTTGTCGCCACGCGACAAAGGGAGCTTCGGCTCATTCGTATATATAGAAATGAAGGTACGGGTTCAGATGCGGAGCACTGTGGAAAGCGAGATTGTTTTGCTCTGGTAATTTTTGGGTGGATTTGTTTTTTTATATTAGTGCGGTGCGTTTCCCGTTGATTTTATTATAATGACTTGCTTCACATCAGTTATGGCAGTATTTTTTTTTATTTTTAGAAAACAATGAAATATTTCAAAGGGAATGTGAGAGCGGTATTTACATGAAAACACTAAAACATTTCCAACTGTTTTAAGGAGGGTCCTCCAATCCAAGCTGTGGGGAGAAGGGCGGAGAATCATATTGGTTTTGACTCTTGTGCGAGAAGCGTAGCTG
>UCOL01001346.1:0-38721 GCA_900474335.1 Ormyrus nitidulus
CGTAGAGACTTTCTCTTCCCCCCCCCCCCCTGATAAATGACATTTATACGAAATGTCTCTCTGCAGATCGGCAATTGCTGGTTTCTTCTTTGCGCGTGAACTCGCGCGCGGACGCCTCCGCCGAGCAAATGTCTATTCATCGAGGACATAAAAGTATCGGAACGCGGCCGACTTATTGTGGTTTACGATTCCGTCGTTAAAAACCCTCTCGTACGAATTTGCAAGAGAGTCGTTTCAGCGTCGGCTAGGCAGATAAACGAGCGAGGCGACTTTCACGCCGGCTCGCGAAGAGCTCGCCGATGCGAACTTGTTACGGCCGCTGATTAGTGCGGATGATTCGGGGCTTTATTGCGCGACGCACGCGACCGGACACCTGTTGAATTACGCGAATTCTCAATTAAACTCCCCAGGCGCGAGTGTATATACGCGGAGCCGATTATTTATGCGTCGAGGTTGCGCGGAGGAAAATGCGATTCGGCCGTTTGATGCATTGCTTAATTGGTGAAACGATCGGCGCGGCGAACTTTCGAGGAACGGGCTTCGCTACAAAAAATCCGAGAGGATTAATCGGATATTGTAGTCTCGATTTTAATTAAACGAGCCTTGTAATTCACTGAATTCTGCATCTCTTCCTCGTTAGCATATACTCTTGTAACGAGTGAATTAACCATCACAAAATACCTTGAAAATCGCATTTGCGCTCAATAACTGCTATGCATTTAATTTTCAATTAGAAAATGCAGAATTATCCCAGATCGCATCTCTAATTGAAAGTTCGAAGGAATTTTCGAAAAGTCGTAAACTCGTTATTTGACAGCGAGCCGATCGCTCGATCGTGAGCCAAAAAGAGATTCGCAATTAACCAGTCATAAATCGCAATCACACGTATATTTATACCCGTGCCTAGAGCGCTCGTAAAGAATCCCCTCGGCGCATCTCCGCGACATCGGGAGAAATCCTCCTCGCGAGCTCTGGCTGGCTCGCGCGGGGGTAAAAAAAAGTCGCCGCGGAATAGCATTAATCCAGACGTAAATCAGTCCGCCTAGTACGCCGAAAACATCAATTACGAGCGCATCCTTAAATTAGATGTAGCCGAGCGGGAAAAATCGATCTCCAGAGATTGGAGCTGCGCGCGACCGGCGCGATGGCGGCGCGGGGGGGAATGCGCGATGTGCACACGTGCGCAAGCCTTTCTTCCTTTCACCTCGGAAACGGAATCCGCCGCGAGAGCGTTGACTTATTTCAGAGAGGCATACACACGCAGTGCTGCTCCTACGGGCTCGCATCACCTCTCGAGTGCGCGCCAACGAGATCCGCGACACAATTTCGTAGGCGCGCGGCTGCGGAGATCGCAGAGTTCAATTTAGAAATTTAGAAATTCACTCGTTTCCGCGCTTATTCGAAAAATGACAAAAAAAAAACAACCCTTATCCTTAAATATCTTTGACTTTTTGCGGCTGTAAATTAACTTGAAATGCAGGAAAAAACGGCCGCTCTCAATATACAAGTTATACAACGTCATATAATACTTTCCTTTCCCGCTCGCGAGTGCAAGTAAACCTTAAATATTTTTCGCGCGAGTCAAATACGGGGATAAAGAAGATAAAGATATGAAGCCGGATTTTTTTTTTCCAAAAACAAGCTTTTGGGCGCCAGCCATCCGCGATTCTGCAGCTCGGCGCAGCCCCCGCGGCACCAAACTTAATTGCAATTTGATGCTCGGCTAAGCATTCTCTCTCTCCCTCTCTCTCTCTCTCTCTCTCGGTCTCTCTGATCGCTCAATTTTTATCACGCTTTACTTCCTGATGCAGCTTTGCAGCATAATTATTAGTAGAAAGTATATTGTACACTTTTCATTTGTTAATAACGTCTTTTTAATATACCGTAAATGTTTTCTCTGTACTCGATCGCTTCATTAATTAATTAAATACCAATTTAAATAGAGGTAGACATTTTAGAAATAAGATTATTTGATACGTTAACGATATACCTGGATTTATTTGAATTTTATCGAGGTTCAAAAACCTGTCTGTAATTCGAATTTTAACTATTTTATTTACGAAATATTATTTAATACTATATACATTTAAGTAATTTATAAACCTGTTTTGCAATTCGGTTCGCACCGAATCTGTAAAAAAGCTACTTATTTTAACAGAAAAACATGAACAAATCTGTCTGTTATGACAGTAGTACGCTTTGCGGACCCTGCTTTTATTCGAAATGATCATTTTTTAATATTTTTCCGATGCTAAAAAATAAAGTTAATTGGATTAACCCACTTATTTTGAGATAACTGTCTGCGAGCATTGATAATAAAAAAGATCGTAAAGGCGGGAAGAAATAAATATTGCCAAGTACTTTAGGACTCGTTGATACTTTCTTAAAAAGAATTCGCTCGTTATTTCTACACGCCGATTTCAAAAACTTATTATTACAATCAATTTAGATTTTAATGGTTTTAATTACTCGAATTCTTCTACCGTAATAATATGGCTTGTTAGAGTTATGGCAAGTGAAAGAGAGCAAAAGTATATAAAATTATAACTTATATATGTTATTACAGCATAAGCTTTTACTATTGAAGCTTCTACTGTCGACTATTCTTACAATAATTCAAATAATAAATAATTGTTTTAAACGAGCAAGCTGGAAACTTGGATTAAATTTAGAAAAATGTTTCAACTCCGATTTTTGAGGAACCTGAAAGTGGAGCAAAGTAATCATTAGAGCTTTCTATCAATTGGTTTATCTCGCACTCTCGCCTATCCATCGCTAAAGTTCAAGGAAGCCTTTTCCTTTCTCTTACTCTCTTTCTCCCCCCTCGCGTGCAGATCTTATCCGACACAAAAGTTTGAGTGCTCTGACTTGTATACTCTTATAAATTTACAGCTAGCATATATTTTGGCAAATAAATAAAATTATAAATGATAATTTTTTTTACAATATCGAGCAGCACATTGAATTTTCCTAGCGCTTATAAGCAATCATTCGAGCTCGCGCCGATAAGAAAGGCTCATTTTAAAAGTAAAAAAAAAAGGCAGCCTGCTTTAAAAATAAATTATTTTTTCTACAATGGAGACGTGTATTTATGATGTCTTACAATCGCAGCGTAAAATCAACGAAATAATGTGGAACGCGTGTCTGGCAATATTCAGCGTATCCAAGCGTGACTTTTGCCTTACTCCAACGCCATTCTAATTCTTTTACTTGCGCACGAGCATTTTCAAACGGATGAACATTGTGAATTGTCCATTACCTTAATTCTGCGCTTCGACGATCATTCCCAAGCTGGTACTCGGTTAACTTTTTAAAAATACCGCCGTAATTATTTTTAATGCGATAGCTTAAACGGAGAAAAAATTTCAATGTTAATTCTGTAAGGTCCTCGTTACTTTCTAAACGCTTCTCATAATTCAAGTCGAAACCACTGAAAATTTATTATTAGTTTTTAATTTATATTTTTATTCTTGCCCGCCGCTGCAGTGCCCGCATAAAATTTGGTATAATGGTATTTTTAACTCATTGCGCAACGTAAACAAAAAAAATTCTCTCATTCTAATTGCATAATTAATTTCTACTTTTAGCGTAGACCCTCGGCGATTTTCGCAATGCAAAAAAGATGCTTGTTGACAGATTTAAAATATGAAAGCTTTCTGGAATGTTACGTAACTGGACCGCGAGCGCATAAACTGCGCCGAAAGCATGACATAATTGAACGCCTGCACTGCGGGCAAAGTCGCGATGTAGATCGAATAATGGATTTTTCGGAAAAATTTTCGACCAAGTCGCATATCCATCTTTCGCGGCGCCTTTTCGAAAACGAACGCCGCTTGTATAAACTCGCTCATAACCAGCGCTATCGCGAGACCAACTTTCTCCGGTCCTCGATCGTACAACAAGCAGCTCCGTCGTCGCACTTTTTTCGCGCGCGCTCACTAAATATTTTAATCGAAAAAGCTCCGACATTCTTTCTCCGCGCTTGGCGGAAAATTTATTATATGGCGTCGGAGGCGCCTCGGCGCGCGGCTCGCTCGCTTTTACGGCTTCGACAATCGGCAAATCCATCACGCCGCGAGCTCCCTGACGTAATCAAACTACTTGAAAACTGGCGGACTTTTTAAGCCGCGAGCAGTCAAATTCTCTTTTCCCGCACAAGTCGAATTTCAATTCTCCGCGGGGGAATTGCGCGCGTGAACTTTATTTCGCTGATCGTCTTTAAATTCTCTTAATCAATCATTTACCTTTTCGAATGCTATTGGACTTTGCGTAAGAGTTAATTGACATCTTCAGTAAATTAAATATGAGTTTTTTTTCGCCTTGTCTTGATATAATAGAAAGTGATTATTTGTTAGGCTGACGTAATTCCGGCGCTCGAATTACGTATCGCCTCGAGAAATTTTGGACTAAGCTACGTAAACGAGAGTAAATGACTTTTTTTTTGCCTCTTTTCCGAATTCAATGCTGCATTCGCTCCAAATTTACGCGCACCCGAAATCCTTCCGCTGCTTTGCCTTGAAACTTTTTTATATTCCGACGGAAAAATTGCATTGACTTAACGAAATGCGTGCGATACTCGCGTCCGGGATTAATGGGCGGCCTTATCCAGTGCGCCTTAAGTGGGAGTTCGAGAATTCAGGGTTATCGCGTCGACTTTTAAAAAACGAACGATTTTTTAAAAAGAAAGCAGAATGTTTCGAGTAAAATGCTTTCATGACCTTTTTACCAAATTTGCAATGCAGTCTGCATTTGAAAAACAATCTGTCGACGAAAATGAACGTTAAACAATATGTGGCATTATCGGGAATATCGTTGAAATCGAGCCTCTTTTCCGTCTCCCTGAATTTCTCGGCGCGTTTATTCGGCGTGCTTTCGATCTGCGATTCTCGGCCGCGCGACCGCAATTTCAAAGCCGCGCAACTGACACTTACAAGGCGGCGACTTTGTAAGGAAAGTGCTTGTTGCAGGCGTACTTTGAAAACACGACTTTTCGACGAAGAAATTCTGAATTGCCAAGGACTTGCTTGGGAATCACCGCGAGGTATTCATTCTTTTTTCCCTTTCGATACACAAATGTAATTTGATAAACGGTTCTCCGGCCTGTCATTTGTTAAACTAAATTCTCCGTCTGCTAAGCAAATATCTAAGAAAATTCTCGATAGACCAATTGAAAAATTAATGTTTACGATTAAAATTAATAATGTCCAGCTCAAATTAATAAGTTTTTACAGTAAAAACAATGAAGTTGCCATCGATGAAATTATTAAATGAAACGCTCCAGGCATGTATAAATTATTCGGAGTGAAAAAGAATTATTTCTTTTTCTCTCAAGGAGAAAGTACATGGCCAACTGATTTAAAGATTTATTTGAAAAAGAAGAATGAATAAAAATTCTCGACTCTTTTTCTCTCCAACGCCGAGGAAAGGTCGGCCGAAGCGAAGGCGAAAATGAATTAAAGAAATAGAAATTTGAACTATACACAGAAAAATGAGTTTTTCCCAATATATCGAAAGCTGATATAAGACTCGGAGAAGTCGGAGCGGACCGGGCTTCGCGAGGATCGAGAGCTCGGCAGGAAATAGCGGGCACGCATCGTACATACCCATTCGGCAGTAGCTGCAGAATACGCGCGCAAGGGATTCTCGGAAAGAGCGTGGCGCGCATTTTTTAATACGCCGCGCGCATCCCAAGTGTACGCCCGCCGATACCTGTACAAGTGGAAAGTGCGAACTGCCAAGTTAGTCTTCATTGGCCCCTGCTTTTTTTTGTCTGATTTTCATTCAAAATCAGAGCTCGTGGCCGTGAGGAAAGCATCAACTCGTTAAAAGCTCGTAAATCAGAGCGCTCGGATTTTTCTTGTTTATCCTGTATAAAGGCTCATTTATTTTTATGCGGCACAAAAATCATCATCTCCCGCAGTGCACTTTCTTTACAAAGTAAGCAGAGAAAATCGAGCAGCTTCGGTCAAAATATGCGAGTTTTTCCATAAACTTGATAATAAATAACGCTTCATCGCTTTTCTCGCTCGAGACACGTGACATCCTGATTCCGGATGCGTTCGGTTAACGAACGCACGTAAACTCTCTGATGTATTTTAACGCCGAGACTTTTATTCGCCTCAACGAGCTACTGTTACCAAAAGATGCAGTTTGTCATTGAAAGAAAAACATTATTTTTATGATATTTCAGTGGAATTTTGTTGTTTCAGTTGGTTCAACTGACCTCATATTAAACAATATTTTTCTTCAAGTAGCGTTTCAGACTTTCTTGTAAAAATGATATGAAATCATTCATCTAATCTTTGAAGATCGTAAATTAGTTTCATTAAAAAAAAAAAAAAATTTTTCTGAAAGAAAGTTATGAAGTAAATGAGTACTTCCTTTAACGATTCATTGTTTCCAAGCCTTTTGTTCTATTACTTATTTTTCTACGGCTCTAAAACGAACCTTCTGCTTCCTTTTTGATTTCTACAATTTTGCGCTCTTATTTATGATGCTCGTAAGTACTCATCAAGAACAAAAATTCAATTTCACTTTATCAATACCTAAAAGTCTGCTTACAATTTTATAAAAATTAGCTTGCAAATTAGAAAAAACCTCAAGGAACAATAAAAAAAATATCTTGACACTACGTCTCGATTCAACAAAAATAGCGCAGCTTTGTAATAATAGCTCCCACTCCCCTCCCCCCGGAATCGAGAAACCACTTTCACAGAAACTATTCTCCTCTTAGCGGCTCTTCATTCGAGCACCCGACCTATAAGCACTCAACCTGCAGTTTTCTGTACACAGCCTTTCAAAAGACATTTATAGCAGCGGTGTCTACATTAATTTTTCGCTATTAAGGATAAAATTCTATCGTCGTCGTTACCATCACCTAATGTTTACCAAGTTTCTTAAATGTGCATTTTTAAATATAGAAATCTTCAAATCTACATAGGTATTATGAATCCATGACGCACTATATTTAAAGATGATTCTTCAAAATTTTCAAGATTTTTTAATCTTCGGGAGCTTTCACTTGGAGAAAGGATTTTTAGGCTAGCTGAAAAAAGTACGCGCGCGGACGCGCAGATTTGAAATTTCTCTTTTGAAAAAGAAAGGAGCTGGTTTGAAAATGCGATCGAATCGAAAGGTAAAGAACTGTAACGAACGTATAAACCGCTGCCCAAAATTTATCAAGAGGAGTCAGACACTAGTATATCGAGTGTACAGGGAGTGGTAGAAGAAAGTGAACCTCTGTCTAGATTCGCTTTGGAACAAGAAAAGGAAACAGAAGATAACAGAACCTAGCCGAGTTATCATCAGAGTCGATCCCCCGAGAAGCTGACTTCTAGACGAGAAAATCGCGACGAATCTTTAACTCTCGTAAAGAGTGCCAAAAGGTACTATTTACAAATTCCTTGCGCACGAAAATATTGACCAAAAATAAGAGAATCGGGTGCGCCTAAAATTTATTAATTTGATACTACCAGTATACAATTTATTCTACCCAATAAATTGTATACTGGTTGCTTGTTTTAAGATGGGCTTAACAGGACAAACTCCTAAACTTGATTAAATGTACCTCCTTAGTGAACGTGCCAGATCTCGTGACCCAGATATGCGTCGAGGTCGTTGAGCGACCGGCAAAATAATCCATCAATGATTGTAGACTCGGCGCCTGCAGCTTCCCGTACAATCTTATAAGCGTTTTTCATTGCTATCGTTCGACAATATCGTTCGAATTAAGAAGAAAAAAAAAGACTCTCGAACCGTCTTTTCCTATACAAATCAGTGTCAAACATAAAAAAAATATATTTACCGTTATGCACTATTTAAAAAGTAAAATTTACGATGCAAGAACTTATAAAGGACGTTTATGTATTTAAAAGTCAAAGTAGAAGAACGATAAAACGGGCTGTTTCATAGAGGAATTATCCTTTAACCCAGTATCACGACGCAAACATTAAAGCGGACCTTGCGTGCCTTACGAGCAAACGTAAACAGAGAAATAAAATTTATGACGGCGGCCGATGCATCCCGGTGAAAGGACAATCGAGAATTAGCGGCTGCCTAATTAACGAGGCCACTCGAATCTTGGGCAACCTGCCCACGTATAGAGTTTGTCACCCCGAGGCGCGGTTCGGCCGGGCATTGAGCAGAGAGTTTACGAAATTTCGTAGCGCGGCTTGCAAATAAAGTTGCGCGGACGCCTTCAAAGTTGCACGGCACTTTGAAAGATAGCCAATGAGGTGGACCTTTTAGTGCGAATTGATTATGGCGCGGCGCACTTGCTTCATCTGGGTATCGGGAGTGATTCTCCTTTTAGTTGAGTTTAAACTAGACTGAAACCTGAAATTTTCAGGCTCTCGATATAAATGTTCGTCTATTTTTATCCACTCGGCGATACAAGCTGGTTCAAAATCGAGAGTCACTTTGCCGGTACCAGGCGTCAATTGGGCAATGCATAGATTGGGAACTGCTTAGTTATACATATTGAAAGTCACTGGATCAAATTCGGGGCCCGAGACTAATTGAAAATTGGATCGTTTCCTTTAAGCAGCCGCATTCTACTGGCCATGGAACACTAGCATGAAAACAGGACTTTTTAAGTTTAAACTGCTCGCTCGTTTGGTGCATAGTTCACGCAACTCACTTTTACCGGCCAGATTACGATTTTTAATTTGCAAGTCCTTTCTAATCGGGAATGCTTAGCTTATCTGTATCAGCTCGCGTGATTAAAGTTAATACTACAAGAACTGCCTCCGAGTACAAAGTCTCTGTACGCACAGTTATATACCGATACTCATTAGCATAGTCGACTAAAGACACGCATAAGTAAACGTACTGAATAGATATCTGACTACTTCTGACCAGTTTCCATTTTCATTTATACGTACCTACATCGTCAATATTGTAAAAGATAGGAGTAGGATATTAATTTGTTCACGAAGAAAATTTTCAACGATTCCTGCCGCTTTTACAATTACGCATACAGGCGTTATTGTGAGTTGAAATTAAGGTCCCGCGACTTTTCCCTCTGGAAATTTGTATACGGTACCGCGAGTCTCCCGTTAAGCTATAAATTTCCTCGAGCAAGAAATTCAGCTGGCATTTCCCGAATCTCCGGTCGCGGTCGAGTCCAAAAAAAGCCCATAATGCAGGTGCGCGCGCTTATCGTCATTAATTACAAGCAAGTCCGAACCAGTAATCTGTTTCTAACGTATTTATGTAACGAGCAGGCTTCGATGTAATTGCGGGGGAGCACTGGCCTTTATGCTTATTTATATCGACGGCTAGGCTTTCTGCTTTTGTTCGCGGAAACGTATTGCCGAGCCAACATTTCTCCGATCATTTTCACGAGAATTCTTTAGCGTACTGATAAACTTGCTACCGAACCCATTGGGGATAATCGAGGCGCGAGTGCGGGCCCGAATTAAATGCGGGCCCGAATTGAATTAAAAAATTGCACCTCTTTGAGTCAGCCGCCAGAAGGAATTATTATTTGATCGGCAACAAATCGGGTAGATTGCTATGGCAGTAAGGTCGATCGAGATCTCATCTCTACGTGGACCAACGGCCACCTGACTCGATGGAATTTCTCTCAAGCTCAACAAGTAGGAGCTGAACTATTAGATACGAGACTCGTTTTTCTCGCTCCATCCTCCGCCGTTTCATCTAATCTTTCTTTGTTATCCTTCGTTCAGATTAAGTTACAGTGTCAATATACTTTTTTCATCTTTAGAAAATCTTTTGCTTCCTAATAGAGGAAACTTTCTATCGCATAAAAAACATTTTTTTCGAGATAAGGTTTCATAAATATGTTTTCTAACGCACATATGTTTGCGGATGCGAGATAAATAATAACCTTATGAAAACAGTTGATTAAATTGCTACTTGTTTAATTGCACTTGCTGCATGTCCAAGTAATATAATTTTCAAACAACTAATAGATTGGTGTGCTGCTACCGTTGCTCAGTGTAATTAGACCGTTAATTATTAGCAAGCGAGTTGACAATAATGAAGGAAGACGGCGAGTAAACAGCCATCTAACTCCTATAGGCTGCTACGGGTGAATAGTGCGGCGAAAATAAGATAAGTGGTTTTGGAGATTGTGCAAGCTGGCCAGAAACAGAAGTAAATCGCGAGGAAGGACCAAGGAGGGCAAAGTCGATAGGAAGAGGGATGATTCAGGCAGAAGATGATTGAAGGATAATCTCGGCTAAGTAGTAGTGGATTCCAAAGGAAAAGCCTCTTCTCTCTACCTGGCTCAACCTTCTTGCTTGTACGTTGATAAACCTCACTTTTGATTTCAGTCCAATTACAATTTTTTGAAAAATATACGATATATTCCTTATTGAGAATTTTTGTCAGAAAAGATACTTCTTAACGCAAATTAAATTAAATGTATATTCTATAGCATAAGACCAGAAAAAAAAATCACTCCTCGCCAAAGATCAATCTGGATAAATGTCGAGTCTTCATACTCGCTCAATACCCGTGCAATCCGGCTCGTTACCTGAACGGGAAATTAAAGGCTTTTATTCGGCGGGTGGCGCGGCGCGAGACTCCAATTGACGGGGCGACTGCGATCGTTACGCGAGTCAGCTAATTGAATGCGAGCTCTCGGGCTGTCGATTAAGACCAGCGGGATCACGGCCGACTAGCTCATTAAGAGAATCCGCCCTCATAGAAATATTGCCTTTTCAGGAGCAATTGTTATCAGCTCTCAATTGAAAGAGATACCGTGCTCCATTGTAAAACTATATAAAATCGCTGTAATCACTATGATATTGAGCAGTCAAACAAAAGCTTCGTTTCCGCTGAATTCCAAGGAACGGCGCGCGTCGGTAGGTCGACGAGAATCATCCTGCGTCATCAGCCCCGAATCGCACTTATTTACGAAACGAATTCTGGCGATCTCTCAATTGGGTCTCCCGGCGCAATTTCGAAAATACAAGCAATTACGCGGCCCGGAAGTAGGTCGAGCGATCGCAGCGGGCCCCGCTTTAAAACTCAATCCCCGTTCTCGGAGCTCATCCGCCACGCCGAATGAATACATCAGGTCCTCGCGTGAAAGCGTCAATTATCGCGGACTCGGGGAACTTTATATACCACGCCCTGCGAAAAATCCCTTTCGCCCGGGCTTGAAGAAATCTCCAGAAACGCATAACGGCCGAAAGTCTTTTATAACTGTCCGTTTTAATTGGACAATGAAAGTCGCTCGATGGGCGAGCGCATTTTTTCATGCTCCGCGCAGGTGCTTTTATTAAAAACTCTCGGGCTAAGATTTGGAAAGAGTAGTAGTTGGTTTTTAACTGCTATTTATAACATTTGCATAAATACTTTTTCAAGACCAGCAGGATAACGTAGTTTTAAAAGACACCTCTACAAATTCAAACCTGTCAACTTAACAAGCTGCTTTGTAAATCACAGTTATTAATAACTTCATTTTTGCATTCAGTTAGTAGCCCTACCCTTAAGCCAGATCTTAACGATCGAATTTCTACCAATTGATAGCTCTCTTTAACATAAATATCCTAGTTCGCATTCGAACCAAATAAAACAAACTAATTATTTTATGGTAAAAACCCACATTCGCAAGCCTAAAATATATATATATATATATCAAGTTTTAAAATGTTTCAGAAAAATAAACGAGTAAGAAAAAAATCTTATGCGAAAGCAGAAGATAAATATAAAATTCCGTAATTTTAGCATTCACCCAGGGTCTGGAAACCGTACCCGGATGCTCTGCTCGGGTCATCAGGTGTCCGTTCAAAATAAAACTGCAGCGATAAATTCTTTTCATTGTTGATACATTTTTCTCGGGAAAAAAAAATTAATTAAGAAACTATAATTGTTTAATATGCGAATTATTAAAAGTTAACATTAAGTTTTTATTTTTAACGAATTCTTCAATCATTTAAGGAAAAGATAATGATAAATTTCTTAAAATAATTTATTTCGGTCTACACTTTCCGCCTTAGATTAGGAATGTAAATTTAACTTTTAATATCATAAATTTATCAGCCTTCCAAAATAAGGACTTTTATTTTTTCATTGATTTCCATGAAAATGCATTTCCGTGAAAACACAATATCCACCATTCAAAATGAAAGCTTTAACAAAATTTTATATCGTTGATGCAATTGAAATAATAATACGTCGGAAAAACCCAATCAACTCAACAAAACATAATAGTTCTTGAATCAAACGGTCAAGGCGACATTTTGTTTTTACTTCTCATTTATACTTTCTGTAAAAAAACAGTATTTAAATAAGTTTTACAAACGCTTTCAATATAACCAAAAATGCATTTTAAAATTAAAAGTATTTGGTTCATAATAATAACTTGATTGTATTATTTTTAATAAAACTACATAGGAGTAGCCGAATAAAAAAAATCCATAATCGGATATCGCTTATAACGAGTGCAGTTGTGACGACAAAGACGACTCCGAAAGAGAAGCAGGATCAATTGCACCTGAAATAAGAAAGCCTAAGTGCACAAAATTTCGTCACTTTCTACTGGATTTCGCGAAATCCCTCGCAGCTTGCAAGGAGAAGTCCTCGATGTCCCCTTACGCGCCTCGGCCGTTCTTAATTCTCTCGCGCGCTTTTTTCTCTCCTTTTTTATTTCCTTTTTATTCGCGTCGCGCCGTGAAATCTCGTCGGGTGCTTTCACGAGGTCAGAACCGGATCGGCGCGGCCGACCAGTCCGAAAAGCCGATACGTGCAATTTACGAGGGGCGAGGCGCGCGCTACGTTACTCCGTCCTTCGCCGTCTCTTCGCCATTGACGGCGACGCCGAAAAAGTAAGGCGGAATATGAAACAAGTCGAAATTCATTTTACGTCCGCAAAATTCTCAGGCCGCTAATAATTATTGCGCATCGGCGAATTTCTTTTAATTTATCCAAATACAAAACTCTATCCTCGAGTCGGAAGATTATTTATGGCGTTATTATTCGGAGCATTTTCGACCGAGAAAACAATTGAAATCTCTTCTTTTCCTGGTTCTCTTTTCCTAGTAAGTTTATTACTCTGTACGTTTGCGTTGCGTGCAGAATGGCATGCTTTCCTTATTACTCGTATCTTTTCCGCGCGTTACCTCGCAACCGCCGCTATAGACATCACTTTGGGGTAGTATCGTGGTTTTTGCTCCCGAAATCCCTCCTGGACACTTTGCTCGTTTGCCGGCTCCTAGCCTTGTCCTTGTTTCTTGGCGCGTCTCTTGGCGCGTGTGTGTTTGTGTGTGCGCGACTCCGGGCGTCACGAGTTTGCCTCGTACTCATTTTTTAACATGCAAAAGTTTCGACGAAAATTTGGATTTTTTAAAAACTTTTTATTATGCTTGATTGCAAGATTGACTCGATCGAATCGGTTCGTAAAACGTGCACTTTATTTAATAAATCAAGTATAACATATAAGTATTAACATGAATTGATAAATCACAATAAATCTCCTTGAAAAGTAAAATAACAGCGGAAGAAATTGTTTCTCAATGAAAACGAACAAAGTCAAATATTTATCAGAATTGAAAATTTGACCGCGCGTAAATATTAATTTACAAAATGATACAAAATAAATATTTGCTTGAGAGTGCTTTGAGTATCAGCTGGTCCGAAAAGATACCCCTGTCGATCTCTCGGCTGCGATGAAAGTTTGCCATTAAGGTGAATCGTGACCGAAACCCTGGGGGGGGAAGAGGACGAACTCAGGCTGGGTAATGAGTGAAAAAAGAAAAGAGGAGGAGGAGCCGGGAAGAAACAATGAGCTGGACCAGTTTTCCACGCGCTTCTCTCTCCAGGAGGATAATTGCCGATCGGCAACGAGACACGCCCTATAATTGGGATAACTTGGGCGCATACGGATTTTTGAGTCCCCCTCGTCTAATAATATGAGCGATAAAGACGAGGAGCTGCAAGAATTATTACGTGCCTGAGCACACCTGTGCTTCGTGCTCGTGGGCCTGTGAGCGTGAGCGGCTCGGGAGAGAAAAGGTCAGTGACCGGCCGTTTTTGGGCCAGGCGTCGAGGAAGAGCGCCGCCGTATACGATGTCCGAGCGTGCCTTAACCCCTCGAATGCATTCGAAGGCCCTTTTTCTTCATTAGGTTGAAAAAACATTTTCTAACTTTATTTAACGACAGTATTATATTTTCATACGAGACAGATTAATTAATGATTGATTAATAAAAATCAATGACTTTTACAAGAAATTTGTTTTTAATGCAAACTGTTTATTGACAACACTCGTTTGCACATAATCTATTACGTGAAATAGAAAATCATACTGCCTTGATTAAATGTTATTTATCTGATAATTCTCTACGTGAACGCCGTTTACACTCCTTTAGAATTAAACATCCGGTTACTATCAAAGAGGCATCGTTTATGACGATAAAATTAAACACGATTAAATACTACAAGTAATGAGCATCAATTTCCAGGAAAATCATCCAAACCAAATTTTGGCGAAATATTCTATATAATTTACAAATAATTAAGTTAAAAACTAATTGCAAAAAATTTGTTAATTGCATTGATGATTCTTGATAGAATAATATAAAATACAATAATGTTTACATTAAATTATTTACACTCGTTGATAAGAACCAAATGTCAACGTGACAGTGAATGCTTATCTTTCGATAAGAGCCTGTATCACTATTTTTTTAGTTTTAACAGTAATTTAAATTCTTTTGATGAAATAATTTCTTTCGAATTCGACCAGCTGTCTCAAGTTCAATGATTAACGAAGCGATTTTATCTATTTTGTAGGCAGTTAGTTATTGTATTAGAAATTTTATTTAAATTTCTTCTATTTAAATTTATCTATCGATAAAGTAACGGAAATTCAAAACCTTGTGCTGAATGGTGTTCGATAATAATGAACAGTTAAACACTGACGTTCTTGTAAAAGAAATCAAAATAAACAAAACAATTTATAATTTCTCCGGTTTGCAGAACTGAAAAGTAAGGAAATAACGGTAAGCGTTATCAAAGATTGCGTTAAGATTTGGTATAGATAAGGGCAGAAAAACGACGGGTAAAGACGTGATCGATCGATATAATCACAAATGCAGAGTATTAGGCACAAATGTATTTTTGATCGACATTTTGATAGATTTCATCATTTTTCGTTGAAAGGAACTACTGACGATTCAGTTTCTCAATACCCTGCACTTGAAATTAAATCAAGTGTTTTCCTGTAAATACAATTATTTACGAATTCTATTATAAAATTCAAAACTGATTCATAATTATTTTTATGAATATAGATAACCATTCTATTGATTTTTTATATTTTAGGTTGATTAATTCTTTTTTATATACCAATAAATTAATGCTTCTTTTATTTATAGTAATATTGCATTTATTTAATTCTATATACAATTAATGACTATGAATTTTTTCGAAATTAAACTGCTTTATTCGCCAAGCCTATCTATAATTAATGGTTCCGTTTTTGCTTTTCGGAACCATTCTACTTTTTCTTATCATTTTCATTTCCTTTCTTTTATTTATCATTTACTTCATTACGCGACTATCTATTTTATAGAAAGTTTTAATTAAGAACATGTTCCGCCTTGACGTCTCTGCATTATAATTTAAATTTTTTTTATTTGCAGAAAGGAATATATTTTATATAATAGTAACCAATAATCAACAGACGTCAGCAGGTTTATGTTCAATTAATAAAGATTATAAGACTATGAGGCAAGAAGGATCTAGTAGCAATACGATCAAGTATATAAGCTTTTCGCAATATATTGTTAAACGCAATGCAGAAGAAATTATTTTGTAACATCCAACAGTCACTGTGTTATAACTGGCGAGGATTAAGAAAAAGAATCTGAGTTACTAGCTTCAGTCGTCATTGCGATAATTAGATCACTTGTAAACAGTGCGGCTATAATCCTGTGGTATAGACTCGCTTCTTACCCGGGTCATTCGAGTTCGATCCCCGACGCCTTCCGCGTAATTTTTCCGCACCCGTTCACTCCCACCCTTCACCCCAGGCCGTTACTGTGAATAATATATAAAAAAGTACCTGCTCCTACTGTCATTAGCTTCTTCTTCCTTTAATTTAATTCCCGAGTATTAGCGATTAGTTCAAAGTCCAATCTAATATTATTAGAGTAGAAAATAATCTTTAATTTACTTGTAATGTTGTTGCAAAATATTTTCCCTAACGAATGGCATTACTAAAAAATTATCTTCATAGACATTGTGGGCCGAAATAAAGATTTAAAAAATAATTGAAAAATCCGAGCTTATACCATGAATCTAATTCCTGCGTAAAGAAACGAGCTGAAACAATCGTAATTGCTCGCCGTTAATTCCGAATCTCGTAAAAACCTTTCGCCGAGAGAATAATTCAAAGGCGGCAGCAGCCAGCCTTTAAAGTTGCACGGGGAAAGAAAACGAAAGAAAATAATCTAAATTCCACGCTGGGTTAAAACTCCAGCTCAATTTCCCCGCTCGGACAAAAAAAAAAAAAAAAAAAAAAAGCGAGAGGCTGCCAATTCGCGAAGACAGCACTCGGTAACAAGTACGTACACTATTTTTTCCGCGCCTCTGTCGCTTGAGCACAGGATCAGGGCGTGTCGGGCTTTGATATACACTTGGCGCTCTGACCTGCGACAAAGATATGTAGATAGGCAGATAAATATTTGTTTATTTGCAACTTGAATAAAAAGGTCGTAATAATGACAGTAAGTCGAGTCGTTTAAATCAGTGACGTCACATAAATGCTCACAAAATAAAATAAAATTCTTGGATAACAAATATAACATATTAAATTGATTAGCTGGAATACCTATCAGTCAAAAATTAAAAAGCTAAACACACATGTACAACTACATATAAAATTAAACGTGTTCATCCTTCAACTAAATTAAATCAAAAACTTAATGTTTTCATGTTGTTTCTGTTGTCCCTGTTGAGGTTTCGGTTGTTGCCGTTGTCGTTCGTTACATTTGAATTTGTAAGTTTAAACGAGAGAGAGAGAGAGAGAGAGAGAGAGAGAAAGAAATGCACTCGCCTCCTGTCAGCGGGGATATTTTAACGGATCGATTTCTTTCGAGCTGAGCTATACGAGACGTCACCCTTGCGAAATCCGAGGCAAAATCCTGCCGAGATGATTTCGCGCCGCGAGAAACACTCTTCTTTTTGGAGAGCTGGGTATCGTTTGGCGCGTCGCGCTCTAGACAAAATAGTTATCGCTGTTCAAACAACTTATCTAATGTACGTCAAGTTTTATCGTCCTTATTTACTAGAAAATATATCTTTTTTTTTTAATTATACTTTCGGGATTCCGTTTTTGCAAGGTATTTCAATGGCCAAAAGTAAATTGAAAACACGTTCGGGTCGACGTCCAGTGAATCGACGTTATTAGATCGCCTTATATTATTCTAATAAGTTTCGGCATTGAATATTTTCGTTCGAAGAAACGCTCTCGTATTATTCTATTTTATTTGTGGAAAGTTTCTCCCGTCATGACTTTATATTCCGAGTCGAAAAAGTCCGAGCCGGGCATAAACCAGTATAGGTAAAAAGCTAATACAATATTAAGCGGAAATTACGAGAGATTAGCTGGACTCGGAACAAGAACTTTCTCCATACTTGGCTGGATATAGCTTTTCATCGATGTGCAGGAGAATAATCGGCGCCGAAAAACGAGAAGACAAAGAAGGTAAGGGGAGCAGTAGCTGCAGCTGCAGAGAGCGGGAGAGAGAGAGAGATCGAGGGAAAAGTATCGACTGCATTCTAATCGGGCGCTGGCAGCTTTTCCAAAACCGGAACACGAACGGCCTTGCCGAGGAGAGCACCACGCCCTGCTCCGGCATTCTTTCGCTCCCGAGTCCCGAGCTCCCGAGCTCCGACTTGCTCTCGAACGCTCGACGCTCACACCGCCAATGCAGAGATCCGAGAAATCCGAGGAAAATGGGAATTTGATTTATCAGATTCTTTCCCTCCGTTTGTTCGCCTTCGGCGGCCTGTGAAAAACGCTCGAGAGCAAGAAAAAGCTGGACTGTGCGCAGTGGCAGTGCAGCGCAGTCGAGATGGAAAGTGGTAGAAAAAGTAGACGGAGAGAAAGAGCAGCAGCGACAGCGGCGCGTATACGCACACGTGCGAGTGCGCGCACGTGACTGGCTGGTGGATACGGGATGTGTTTGCCGAGTTCTCGCGAGCCGCCTCTCTCTTTATATATCTTTTTCTCCTCCTGCACGACTTCGCCAAGGAAATAGAAACTGCCTCGTCGCGCGGGACTTTCTTTCGCTCGGATCGATATACTTTTATAATGGACGAGTGAAAATTGACCGAAGCTTTCGGAAATTTAATGAACGGCCGATTAAGTCATGTCCTAATATTTGCAGCCCGTATTTTCATTTTTACAGGACAATTAACCTACCCGTAATAACTTGCAAATTTTATGAAAAAGCTACTAAATTACGTAATTTATACGACTACTTATTAGTGCTAAGCTTAAATAGACTTTTTATAGCCGGTCTTATATAAAGATGTGACATACAGTCTCGGGCAAATTTTGACTTTGGTTTGCATCGCATTCGAAGTACAGTCAACGTATGAATTCAGAAGAGTTCTTAAACCGGCTATCGGAACGAGTTTAGCCAACAGCATTTTCGGCGTTGGCAAACAGATTTTGAAAGCGATCGTAAAAAAGCATTTATCGGCCAAAAACCATCAAGTTCTAAATCATTTTTTGCCTCGAAATTTATTTGCCGGTTAGCTAAGACGCCTGTCAAGTGTGACATGTAGAAAAAAAAACTGAAAAATTTATGTTTATATCAAAAGTATATAGGCTAAAAAATTGAAGCGTTGATTTTATTAGCTTTCAATCTAAATGTAATTCATTCTCCAATGGCAAGAATTTTCTCTAAAGATTCTCTTATTTTGACGGCGAACTTTAGTATTATGTATACAAAAATAATCTGTCGCTCCGAGTGCGAATTCTTGCGTCAGTCGGTCCCGTGAACGAAAAGTCAGGTAGCTAAACAGATCGCACACCGCACGTTTTTACTAATTCACGGTCACGAAATCTCCCTCTCAAATGTAAACTAAACCAGTGGAACTGTCGATGTTATGATTGCCTGGCTTCTGGACAACTTGTATTCACTTTGAAATGACTGGATCGTTATAGCGTAGAGTGCAGTCAATTAGCACATTAAAAACTGTTGCAGCAGCAGAACTCGAAGGAAACGTATTCATTAATTTTTTTTATAAAAACTTTAACGCGCTGTTTTTCTTCCTCTTTACTGCTTCATAAATAAATGAATATTCTGTAAAATAGCTAAGATAGAAAACTTACGGTCCGGATTAATTTTAAAAAAAATTAAAAAAAAAAAAAAAAAAAAAATTGATGAGCTCGAATTTACCGTTTTAATGTCTATAGTCCAATTTCCTTTCAGCTGTGTCTCTTTTGGTCGATACCAACACTTGTTTAAACACGAATGACATACATTGTGGTCTCGGAATGAACGTTTAGCCAAGGGGCAATATTCATTTTGTTTTGCTTTTCTTGACAAAATATTTCAAAAGAATCGTGTCAATGACATATATATATATATTCACTGGCGTACAATAAAATACAGTTCGCTGTAATTTTCGGAGAACCGCCACACCTTCGATCGATCGGCAAGCAAACGATTCCTTTGCATTAATTCGCAATTAATGCCGCTCTGATATACGAAAAAAGCCCGCCGAATTTACATAATGGCTGTGTTCGTGAAAATTCACGAGCTCGCTCGAGAGGAATTTTCGGTGCACTCTCGCCTTTCTTTTTTTTTTGCGTAATGTTCGTGCGAAAAGTAAAACGAAAAAGAGAATACACTGTGGTTCGATTATCACGCATGCGGAGCATTTGCATGAAGAAACCTGAAACGGACCTTTTTTCCTTTCGATCCCATTAACAATTTTGGGCCAAAAGTTATGAAAGATTCTTTTTATACCAGAAATATGTTCTTGAATCAAGAATACGATATTTCTTTTTTCCGAAAAGTTACAAATTTTATATACGTATATTGTGATCTTTTACTGTAATTAATGCTGCACTTAAGACAATAATTTATTTCTTTAAAATTTTATTACCTTTTTTTAAAAATGACTGTCGCTCGTTAAGGTAAATGTTATTAAGCGTTGTCTTTTTCATCAAGCAACAGAAAAAATTCAATTTAAAGCAGATATTACTGAGAAGATATAAAGAAGGCATTTTTCTTCAAAGCGAACGTATCACAACGAGCGGAAAAAAATCGTGTACTTTCACTGCAATTTATTGAGTTGTAGTAGCCTCGAAGACCATATTGCGTCATTAATCAGAATTTTTCAGCGCGAAAGACAGAAAAAATTATTCCGAAAATTCGACTCTTGCTACGTTTCTCAGGTGTTTTAATATGGAACTACTGTCTCTTACGTAAACAAGATTTTAAAAGGACAGCAAACAACTCTAAATTAATTCGAACCCCCTTTGCTTTGGAACTTTTGCGCCAGCTGATAGAAAGTCGAAAAAATGTTAAAACCATTTATTTCGCAAGGTGCGCGCTTGATTGTTTTATTGCTTTATAATGGCAGATTGTAGAACATTGAGATTTAACGGGCCGAGCAGCTCTGGAAGCGAGAGAGTGCGGGAGAAAAAGAGTGCAGGGGAAAATCCGTTCGAGTTCGAAAAAGGCCGCGGCGCGGTCAGGCCCCGGCCACGTGCACGCGGGCCGGCGTCTCGCCTCGAAGGAAAGGCGAGTCCGGCCCGAGCGAACTGAACTCTCTCCCTCCCACGGCGAGAAGGTCCCCGAGGTGCTTGACCCAGATTACAAAGCACAGCACGTGCTCTCTCGCGCCTTTCCGCGAAGGGCCTTTCCACGCACGCCTGAAATCAAAATCTTCGCCTCGAGGATTTTTATTTCCACCGTGGTAAAGTCCAACTTAATAACAACTTAATAATTCATTAACCAATAGACAGCTGCTTCCAGGGAACGGCTGCGTCAAAGCACACCGATAAATTATTCTATTAATTGTTTAAGAACGAGAATATTTCTTCGTCTGTTTATTAACGCTTGATCGATGGTGATTATCTGCTGGAAGCGAAAAATATTTGCATATTATCGTTTAGTGCGTAGAACATGTCGATATAGTGTTTTTCTTCTAAATTAAGGATCGCACAAGAACTAATCAAATTTGCGAAAAATAAACGCTTAAAGAGATACTGAAACGACTTAACGAGATATCGAAACGATTACTCTATTCTCTGTCGTAACATCTTTTTAAATGATAAAAAGATCTGAAAACAAGATTCACACAATAAACTTTACATCTGACGTGCGTTATTATGTATGGAGCGCGAGAACCATCTTTTTCTCTTAAAATTTGATTGGTCTAATCTGAATGGCGTGAATTATAGTTTTAGGGTACTAAACATTTTACAAATAAAATTAAAAATACTGTTCTTAAACTTTTTTCTTTTCTTAAATTCACTGCTTTACAGATAAAATAACTCGTCCACATCACATATATCATTGAGCATTATTAATTCATATTCAAAAGAATCTTTAATTTATTTATGCAATTTACAAATCGACTTTCAAAATTTGCATCATGTATGAACATTAATATTTTTTTCTACATCCAATATAAAATATATAGCTATAACTATAGAAGGAATTAAAAATTCAAAAACTTGATTTCTAAATTTTTAATACTTGGAAATATAAAATATTTAACGCAGCATAGCCTGTTAAAGCAGTTATGTTACGCAAAACCTCAAAGAAAATTTATTCGTAACTGTGTATTATACTATTAATAAATATATATTGCAGTTATAAAAAATATATGAAAATCTTTTCTGCTAATGTGCTAAAACTAAAAATCTAAAAAAAAAATAATTTCACAGACTAATCAATTTCAAAGCAAATACAAAGCGTAAATGCGCTTTTATGCAAGAAAAAGAAACAATTTACATATCTTTATATTAACGAGTTGGTCTATACAGACCGCAGACGTAACACTTGTGGATAATAAGACTTCCAGAAACTACGTAAAAACATAAAAGTCAAACCGACTAGCATTTATAATTTATTGTAGTTAAAATTTTTTTTATCAAATTTCTGGAGTAATAAATTATGAGTACAAATTGCAAGCGCCCTTTACTAAAAATATTACAGAAATATTCACAATGATGCCTGTAGTGGCTTAAAACTATCTGCAGAAGCAAAAAAGTTGCTTATGTTATTGTAACAATTGGAATAGTTTTTCAGTGAATAATTTTCCATTTTCTAATTCCATAATTTCAAATAATAAGCATCTGCAGTAGAAGTAAATTAACGTTCACGAAGTCAGAAATTTAAAATGCTCTAATATGTAATTTAAATATCAAGTTTAATGAACTTAATAATTCGTTATCGTCATTCAATGATTTTTTACACTCCATTTGTCTAGACAATTTAAATTTACCCATCGTGTCTAATGCAGGCAAAAATTTAATAATGAAAAGTAAGCGATAAAAATTTTGAAAAATTAGCCAGCGCCAAACAAAATTTGAAAATAATCGACGGCTGCAGCCGTTCTCATTAGTCGAATATCGGGTGCTATCTGTGCGTGCGCGGCCGCGATAAAACGTGTAGCAAAATTCGCGATAAACGCTATTTATCCCGAATTCGACGGAGGCAGACAGATGTAAAGCCTTGAGAACACCTGTATTTACATACAAGTATAAACGCGATAAAAAAAAAAAAAAAGTGCGCCGACGCGCGCAATAGAAAATCGACTACGTGACTCGCTGTAATTAAATTTCGTCGTAACTTCTCTCTCCGCGTGCGCAAAGCCCCACGGAAAACGTCAGCGCGAGTTTTTTCTCGCTCCGATATTCAGGCTCGCGCGCGAGTATAAACTTTTATTGCTTGAAATTTTTATGTAAAAATAATACAAGCGCATTTCGGGAGATCGGCCACATGCGGGGCTCGCATTGCTCACGTACGCCGCGGCCGCTCGTAAAAATAATGTTTTGCTTTGCATATATTTATTTAATTTATTATATATATCACCTTGCAAAACGTTTGGACAAATTGTAGCGCTTGAAAATCGTTCGATTCCACGGAATTTCGATCCTCAAGTGGTTGTGCAGAAAGGAACATTTTCATCGGGCCCACGTTTCGCCGCAAATTTTCCGGTGTTTGGAATTGCGCGACGAAGCGGCATCTAAATAAATGTCTTGCTCTCTTTCGCCCTCGCCGATCGTCCGGGCAACCGAAGCGAATATCTCTCTCGTTACTCTGAAAATTACAAAGCAGATTCATCCTTCCATTCGCGACTTTCTCTCGCTCTCCGGCTTCTGTTTTCTGCAAAGGCGACTCGAGGAGTAAAAAGAAGCGCGGACCAAACCAGCGAAACGGGAGAAGCGAACAGGTTTGTTTTGCGTGCTCGATCGCGCCGGCAACCTCAAGAGCACCACCTATATGTCAGCTGTGACTTTTCTCGATTCCGGGCTTCTTTTAACGTCATCCCTTCTCCTCTTTTTTCCCTTCTTTTCGCCTTTTTGTTTGACCTTCCTCGGCACCGATCGAAAAGTAAGATCCCTTCACCCTTTTTTTTTTAAAAAAACCGAAATTATCTTCAATACGAGTTTCTTTATTAATTTCGTTAAACTATCGATCAAGTTGATAAACATAATTTTTTTTTTCGCTTGTTATGTTTCGCTCAATAATCGGGTTGCGTTTTATTTGCTAGCACTCTTTCCGGCCTGACTTTTTTTATAATCAAAAAATTTCGGTACACTCCTTAATTTATACGACTTGAATGTTATCTTACTTGCTCAACCGTTGGAGGCATTTTAGAATATACGCATAATACATCGCAAATATAATTTTTCCAGATACATATAATTAGTGAATTTGAGAACGAAAACATTATTTGAATTTCTTTTTTTAGCCGTTTATGATTCGCCCACGTTGATGCGCATAATTTGGAGACGACGTACCAAAAATCCCACGTCACAACGCATTTGTTTTTACAGATTTTACAGGACTTAACTCTGCATACTTTGAAAGCTTTAACTAAGATGGTATAGTTAATAAAAGCGTTAAGTTCAAAAATGCAACTTCTTCGCGTGGACTTTGGAAAGGTCTCGAAACACTGAAAAATTTATTGTTGAAAATGCAGATTTAATATCGCCAATAATTACCACCATCTGCGTTGAAAATTGCTTTGTATTGAAAAATCAACAGACATTTTATAACAATGACGAAGTAACGAGAAAACGAAATTCATAAACTATTTTTGTTAATCCTTTTAAGTTTCAGTAATCATCAAAAATTTCCTAAAATATCCACGCACAATTTCATAAAAAGCGCGATCTCATTCTTTTAATTAATCTACACATTCAAATTAAATGGTTCTTTACCCACAAAATAAGGTTACAAAAAAAATTACTCATCATCTTGACGCTTCTACATTTTATTCTGGATAATCAATTTTCTCGACTCATTAGGGAGAATAAGAAAAAATGTAAAACTACAATTTAAGAAAAATGTTATAGTCATTACTATTGTTTAAATTAAAATTATTTTACAATTAAGACGTGTGAATAGTGAGTATGATTAAAAATCGGCAGTCTCTTTCAGTTTCTTTTTTAGAAAGAGAAAATAATGAATTAGCAGACTTATTAGAAGTTTTATTAGCGCCGAGAAAAGCCCGGGAGCTCCATTTTTGGAGCTCGTTCGACTTGGGGGCCAACGAGAACGCGATCGCAGGCGGTAAAAGGACGTCCAGCGGCAGCAGTGATCGTCCTCGAAAAATTGCGGATTGCGGGCGAACGGGAGAAACAAAAAGAAAGAGAGAGAGTCTCTCTCTCTCTCTCCTTGTCTCTCCCCCTTGTCCCGGCATTGCAATGAGGTTTACAGGGCTTTTTAAACCACTCTTCTCTTTCAAAGCTTTCATAATTACACACTGCCGGGCGTCATTGAAACTAAGTAAAGACGTTGAGCTATTTTTTTTCCTTCGCATATGAATTTGCCAAGTTTTTAGATAGACTTTATTTAATGAACAATAATTATCTTTTACGAACGCGTAATGAAACGAATAAACTAAAATGCCACGTATAAATAAAACTCGGCACGATTATCGGATAAACGCTTCCTTTTTCAGATAGGAACTTTAAGGCCTTATTAAATTTGAACGAGCCAACTTTCGCTTTGTTTAATGCGCGATATAAACAAAGGATAAAAGTTCGCTGACACAGTTTTGTGCCCCCGCCCACATGGCGGAAACTATGTGCGACGAAAAGAGTCTCTCTCTCTCTGCCTGTTGGATAAGCTGGCAAAACGAGAGCTGTATGCGTATTATTTCTCGCAAAGGCCGGAGAAAAAAATACCTGACGTCAGTGGGGATCGAAAGAGAAAAGCGAACAATGCGAAGGT
This sequence comes from Ormyrus nitidulus, assembly GCA_900474335.1. Classification (NCBI taxonomy): domain Eukaryota; kingdom Metazoa; phylum Arthropoda; class Insecta; order Hymenoptera; family Ormyridae; genus Ormyrus; species Ormyrus nitidulus. The sequence continues at coordinate 25,412 of UCOL01001346.1, forward strand.
AAATCATTGTTAAAAAGTGGCGATTGACAAAATAAAAAGGAAAAAGAGAGGCGCGCGAGGAGCTTGTAACGCGTATACAGGGAATCCCGCAAACTCCGGGGCTTCGATCGTGCCGATTACAGCGGTAAAAGCGGAGAGAAAGCGGCAGGTAAAGAAGACCGAAAACAGCGAAGAAGCCAAGGGATTTCTTCAAGGGAGGCTCTCTCTGCTGGTTTTCGCGCCGCGATTAAATGCTTAAGAACGGTGTCGTTAAAAATTGAACAAGTGCGTCGCCCGCAGAAATAATAATAATAATAATAATAATAATAGCGCAGCGATAATGCGCGTATTCGCACTTTGCGAACGGCGCTGCCGTATTTCAATCAATTAACCCGGATCTAAGAACTCGTTCCTCGCGGCCGCTTGCTAAACAGCTCGGCATTGCGCTCGGCCAAACTGCAAAAATTCGCATTCGTCGATCTTGGGAAAGGATTATGCGCGATTATGCGCGCGCCGCGACGAGACAATTGCTCGGTGCGTAAGTGAGTGCGTCTATAGGCGTCTAAGGTCGCTGCTCGCGATAGCGGACGCAGAACGAATCTGTTGCTGCTGCTGAGCATTTAACCATTTCTCTCAATATGTCCTTTCGTAGTGCAAACCACGCGTTATTGGCGTGGCCATCTGCGGAGATATGGAAAAAGGATGGTTCCGAAGGGCAACAGGCTGCGTGAAAACCACTAAAAATAAGCAAAATTCTATACTTTTGGTTCAAGGCCGGCATTTTCAAGCCTCGTGTCTATATAATAGACAAGGAATCAATGCTAATTATACTTTATTTACTGGGATGCTTTGGATAATGTTTTAATTAAAGGTAGAATTAGAATATGAATTATAATTGAATATATTTTAAATAAGAATTATTGTATCGCATTTACCATTGGCAATTTTCAAGTTTATCGCTTTAAAATGATTTCATTTTTGGCTCATCTTTACGGTTTGCGTAAACCCACCTTTTAAAGCCACGTAAAATGTTCTGTTTCGTGTAAAAAATCATCGACGATTAAATTATTATAGCCATTGCATGTAATGCTGTTTTATAGACTGGAATGTACTCTGACCCAGTATCAAAAGTTTAAGCAATCATGCTAACATTTATGTAACCAATAAGAACTGGCTCCCATAAAATATTCGACTTTTAGAGATCGATCGCTGATCATACTCGGACGCAGAGAGTACCTTTTGACGATATCTTAATTAAATGAAGAGATGCATTAACTTGGTGGTATGTTGCAAACGAAAGTTATGACCCCAAAAGAATGCAATCATTTAAAAACTTAGCTACCAAAATAAAAATTTTACGATATGTGGTCGTATAAAGAGAGTCTTAGTTGCGGTTGTACATTAAAATTTCTACGCGTTTATTACTATTTATATTTAGGATAATACATTGCATCACTCTCAATTACGTTTAAACTATTTAATTTCGATTTTGCTTTCAACCAAGTACGGATAACTTATTTTACCAATGGAACGAAGAAAGAATACGTTGCACAAGACTGAATTCTGTATATACGAAAAATGAGCCTGCTTTCAAAGAATTGTAAATCTTGCACTGAATTTATGATGCACGTTAGTAGTTGAAGTTTGCCAGTAAATAAATTGTGGGAAATAAATCCAGCACTTACGGTGCGTTTAAATCAACCAACGCGAAAGTATATTCTTCAGACTGCGCGTCTGCATTTCAATTAAATGCTCCACATCGAATAAGGTATTGGATGGTTTGATCCATTGACGAAAAGAAAAGACGAAGCAGTTGTCACACTAGAAATTACCCTGAATTTTATGAAATAATAAAGCTCATATCCCCAATTTCGAACGAGGAACTGCTTGCACAACTAATCGATTCTGTTCTAGTCGATCGCGCAGTTACGTGTACGAATAATAAAAATACTATAAAGCGTCCCTGTATTTCGGTTTATCCTGCCTTTCTTTATACAATCGGAGAGTAGACGTACGTAGTATACTTGTCCAGATTGCATAAATCAAGAGCGCCTCGGTTTCTTTCGGCGGCGCGGCGCGTCGATCCGAGATTTATAACGGCCGGATCGCAGGAGAAAGTCATTGACTCTCATTTACATTTAAGCAATAATGGAAGAGCCGCCGCCGCCGCCGCTCATTGTCTGATTTCGGCTACTTTGGCGCACTGAAAAGCGTGTCAACCTCGCTTTAAATTCATTCGGCTCCCCCTTTTCCCCGTTAATCCTTCAATTAAAAAAAAAAATTAAAGAAGGTAAAGCGTATAAATGCGTACCCCGAGAGCGCATTTCCTTTCTCTACAGCCTCGGCTCATGCTTGCGCAAGCCCTTGCTGTAACAATTTTAGCCTCCAAATACCTCTTCGAATATGTTTTCGAAGTCACAGAGCTACATGAGAAATTTCCTACAGGCACGATTCGATGTAGCGCAACAAAGGAAGCATTTGTTAGTCAACGATGACGTTACCTCTCCGCTCTGTACAACACGATGACCGATCAAGGCCGGCCCATATTCCAAAGGACTCCCCGAGATATGGCAAAAGCGAGAAAGTGATCGAGAGAGAGAAAAAAATCGAAAGCACTTCTAAACTTTGCGGCTGACGAGTCGGTGCCTAAAAGCAGTCGGGGCCGCGAACTGGTTTACACCGCTGACGTCAAGCTCGCAGGCCGCGGCGGCGCATCTGAAGCTGACGCGCCGCACGGAGGAAAGGAGGAAAGGAGCGCTATACTCCTGTCGCGTCGCCGAGCTCGTAACTCAGCTTTATCGCGCCTCGTACATCATTTTAATCGCTGACGCCTTTCGGGCAGCCCGCGCGCAGTACGCACCGCCGCGAGAGAGCTTTCGAGGCGCGCGCTCCTCCTACCGGCAATGACGCCGGATAAATTGAAAAGCTGCACGACTTTTATATCGCGGCACGCGTCAATTACCAGCTGCGGGGGGAAGCCTAAAGATATCCTTTCTACGTATTAGCGGGCCCTCTTCTTGGAGTATATCTCTGCGCTGCGGGAACAATGAGCGCTGGAATTCCCGGATTGAAGGAATGCGATATCAGTATATAGGCTTGCAACGGTGCATTCAAGGGAGTTCAAAACGTCGAGGCTATTAATAATAAAGTAAAGTGACTGTTTGCTTGTTAATGAAAATTCATCGTCGATGCGTTATACAGCGTGACTCCGTTGTAAAGGAGAGATTGCGATTTCCAACGAAATTTTCTATGGCGCGAAACAAAAGATGGGATAGATCGACTGCTTTTGTAGTTCGGCGCGCGGAGAAAACGAAATTGCTTTTGCATCAGCATCGAGTTTCGCAAGAAGAGCGCTCTAGCGCTCGTAAAAGCTGCGCTCGCGAGAGCCAAGACGTAATCCTTCTCTCTCTCGCTTTTAACGGTATGCACGAACCGCTCGGCTTATATTATATTCCTTGTAGAAAAAAAATCGTCGTTCATAATGCACAGCTTATTTCGGGATTCGTTGAGAACTGCGCGAGATATAGGTTGTACCGACCGTAAACGAATACGCCGAATCGCCGAATCGCGGAGACGCCGGGAGTCTTGCGCCCGGAGAAAAACAAGTATAACTTTTATGACTGTTTCTTAATTGCCCCTTCAATTAAGTCGTAAGGCTGAATTTAATTAAACGTACGAAAAGTTTTAAACATCTTATTAATAGTTTAATCTAAATTCCTTTAATAGATAATGTGTATGAAACCTCGAAAAAAGTGGTAAAACGATCTTGCACGTTTTTCGAAAGTATAATTAAAAGCCTGTTTTTATCCGAGCGAGCGAGCTTTTTTTCTCATTTATAATAATTCTCGTAAATTTTGAAACACTTACTCCTTATTGCATATTTTAGGTTGTAATTGCAAGTTACAGCTATTACTTTCAGTTTAGGTATAGATAACCGCTCGAGCAGCTCGCTCGAAAACACGTTGCAATTAGATCAAAGATAGGATGGCTCGTAAGTTGCCGTTATTATGCCTGAATTTTCTTTTTTCCCCGGCGCATATAACCGGCGCAATTTTCCTATCTGAATTACGCCCGGCTCTCTCTCGAACGCTATCAAAAATTCATACTTCATTGGCCGTACAGCGCCAAAAATCGAGATTTCCTGGGCTCGAGCGCTTGCGCAACCGACGGCTTGGGCCACCCGCGCAGAGCTGCGACGTGGAATCGAGAAATTGCGGAGGCTCGTCTCCTCGGAGCCCAGGAATTTAACCGCCTGATGGTTAACCCAAACGGCAGCCAATTCGAATTGTTTCAAGAAGCTCACTCGGCTGCATGCACGCGAGCTTAGATCGACGCAGCCTCGCCAGTCGGTCACGCAAGTATATATTGACTTTGAAAAAAAGGTAAAAGTTCCAGGAAGAGTCTCTCGGCTGCCTGCAGGTGTGCGCGTTTTCTCCAAGACGTCGACAATATCCTCCTCGGGCGCGCGGATTGGAGAGCAGTGGAGCACGCGGCTGATTCCCTTTCACTCGCGGGGATCATTCTAGCTATAGCTGCCCTCCCCCCCCTCGCCGTTCATTATCGCGGACACCGAGAGATGATGCTATGGGACCGGGAATCTGGGACGCCGGCTTCTTTTTCATCAATGAAGCCAGCTGACTGCTCAACTAATACTCGTCCGCGGCTCGAAAACTAATCAGCCGGCCAGCTGCGCTTATCGTTTTATTAATTCGAGCGCCGGAGCCGAGAGGAGAGCCGCAGTGCAAAAAAGCTCCGGTACGAGCTATTGTTCGGTTAATAACGGCAAAGGATTTAACGGGCCGAGATATCGTGCCAGGGCAGTATTAAAAACGCACGCGGCTATAATGTAGGCTCGCGCGCGGTTTATATGCATATTCTCAAGGCCCCCCACTTGCCCCCCGCTTACCTCTCCGCGCGGCGACTCGAAAAATGAATGAACTTTTCAGCTGCGATTCTATTGCGACAAAGTTATATGTATATATATGCGCCGAGTGAAATCTCGCTCTAGAAAGGGAGTATAAAGTGTTGCGCCTCGGGTCCGACTCTGGCCTATCAACGCAATCGCTATCTCCGACTTGCTAATTTCTCTCCCTCTGGACTCTCAAAGCCGAGCCATTAATTTTGCCGTCGAAAATCCTTCGGCTCGCGCGCCGCCCGACAATGCCGCTAAATGCCGGCGCAGAAGGCAAAAGTTTCGTTAATACTCTGACGAAATCATAAATCCGCAGGAATGTCGAAAAACGTTGCAGCATAATTAAACAGATTTAAATCAGATTTATTATATAACTTTTATATCGAGGCGGCGAGCAATATGAACACGGCGAAATCTGGCCGAGAGGAAACGCTCGAATTCCGCGTTCGAGCGAATTTAAACTGTCGCGAGAAACGCCGCGCGGTTAATTGCGCGTGAAAAAAAAAAAAAAAATCGCCCCTGCGCACCGAGCTACCGGAGCTTGAATTAGAAAATTTTAATCCGGCGTCTATTTATTCTATCTCGTTATTCAATCGCCTTCTCCGCGGAGATAAGCCGCCCGGCAAGGCTGCGCGCGCGTCGTTATTCCGCCTGCCGAACAATTTTCTCGATAACGCCTGCCGCCGCGACGGATCGCAGAGCTGAATTTCAGCTCGAGAAACTCGGTGCAGCGCCGATCGCAAGTGGCGAACGGAACCAATGAATTTATTTGGAGTATTATGTTTTTGAATTGGTGTTTACGTCATCTTTCGAATTATTAATATTCCATCATTAATAAACTACTTTTGAGACCTATTTAATTGCAGCAGTATTGGTTCAGCTCAGTCATGCTACTTTTTCTTTTTCTAGTCGAGTGAAAACATTTCAGGGAATCCCCATGATCTCTCGTGAAAAAAAAAGTGCCCCACTATATAACCGCAAGCAATTCATCATAAGGAACCGTTATGAGGCAAAGAAAAAAGCATCGCTTATCTACGAGCATCTCAGCTCTGAAGAAAAAAAAATACCCTACAGATTATATGCCCACTCTTCGATAGTGCTGCTTTCTATAAACCTCGGAGGTGGCCATGCACGAATTGCAATGGCTCGCCAGTATTCGTGCCACCGATTTGAGTTCAAACTTTTGATTTTACGCGGTTCATAACGGAATCAGCGAAAAATGGCGCTGTGAACGCGTGAAAATTTTTAGAAACGCGGAAACAGATTTGGAGTCGTTTTTTTTTCTTGTGCGTAGGCGTAAGAAAATTTAAAAAATTCAATAAAACTCATTAAACTATATCTGATAAAGATTACCGATTTTAGCGAGTTTATGATGAATGTACTTGTTTAATTATAATTACGTAATAAAACCGCTGCCAATTTACTGGCACTTAGCTTTCTCAAACTTAATTTATTATTAGTTTACATTAATTATTAATGCTAAAATAAAAGAAAATAAAGCACCTATTTTTAAAAATATCTTAAATATATTTAGTTCAAAGTAATAATCTTTTTAATGATTTTTTGTTATCAATGGCATATATTACAGTGTGAAATTCATAAAAGGATATTAAAATTTAAGAACATCAATACCTTTCATATTCGATATGAGTCGAACGCTCATTAAACAATTATTACCATTACCATCCGTAACTATAAACAAAAGATATCTTTAATAAGTAAATTTTGAGCTTGAATAAAGATAACACGTATTATCAGTAATAATAAAACGTTCCTACAATCCCGCATAAACTACTTCAACTTTCCAGGACTGAGGATAAAAGAAGGAAAAAACTATCATTAACATCATATTTAAAATGATATAAATAAATAATATTCAACGTTATAATATTCAACGTTTCTAAACAGGAGCCGGTTTTTCTAACGCAAAACTTAAAAGAAAGGCAAAATTATATAAAAATACTTGAGGAATACTTGCTTTAATACATAATAATCGGTAGCTCAGCAAGCGGTATTTGTTGTTCTACTTGAAAGGAAGCATTCCGAAATTACGGTGACTCCTTAGAGTAGATTTGTTCGCGATTTTATGATCGAGCTACGAAAATATTCTCACTCTTAAAGCGCTGCTTTCTGTTATTCCATGTTTTATTGCCTCGTTTACGGCCACAGAATGGATAATGTTTCAGGAACTGAGCTAACCGATGTCTATTTTCCTTTTTCGAAATGAAAATAAATTTTTTACGATTGCAACCATTGACTCTGTAATCGATCAGGACTCTCGATCTGTCGATTCTAATTGATTGCTGGAAAAAGATTATTCTGATTACATATTGGAAGCTTTAGAATTCCATATGTTATAAAAATAATAAGTTTTTTTAAGTTCCTCTTATACATGAAGTTGCAGATAATGTTTATTTTTCGGACTATCTACGCAGTTTAACTTAAAAGCATAAAACATTATTATTTCAAATCTGAAAATCTCTTTTTATCAACGCATAAAATATTAGTAATAAATTATAATACAATTCAGCTTTTAAATTAAAGCATGAAAAATTCCATAAATCGAAACATCAATTATATTCTAAAATCTGGTAAATTATTTATTTTTTAAAAATACCAAATCCACGTATCCTCTTTTTGATTTTATCTATAAAATTACTCGTTGCGTAATATTTTCCTTTCGTCCGGCTGAATGATAATCCTATATTTATAAAAAAAATAGTCACTATTGTTTTAATTCGCGATATATAATATCTAATAGCATCTAATAGTAAGTAATGACTAAAAATAATTATTATTAATTCTACGTGTAAAATCATAAAATTAAGAACGTGTAAATAAAAACAAAAAACAAATACGAAATGAGCTTCCATTACCCACTTTTTACAAATTCTTCATTACCATCGAAAAATTAGAAAATTAAAAGTTCATTAAAAACTTTCTGTTGCAATTATAAAAGATATAAAAAGAAATATAATTAAATTGTTCTCAAATTTTAATTAAGTGTATTGTTATCCATAATGATTCCAAGAAACTTGGCCTTATTTATTCATCAGTTTATTGTATTTTCGTGATGTGTTCTTTATAATTAGTGCTAAAAATCCACCTTATTTTTATGATTGAATTAATTCATGAGAAAATACCTCTGTAAAGATTTAAGTATAAAATTTAAGCTGAATAAAATTTTATAGACGCTGAATAAAAATTTACGTCGAATCATATAAAGCTGGCGAGTGCATCGATCTGACTATATTATACACTTGCATACAACAGGCCCTAAAATTGAGTGCCTCTTCCTCGAGGCCTCTTTCTCCTCTGATCTCGGTGTTTTGCTGACGTTCAAATGAAATTTATATTTAAAAGTGATAAAATAAAGATTATTTTCAGTTAAAACCACTAGTACATGAAATATTTGGTGAAATCCCAAGTTCTAGGATCCGAGTGGCCCATTTTGGATGCTTGTTGTGGTAATCGGTTAACCCACTTCACATTCTATATTAAGCTGGTACATCCCAAAGTTAAGGTCACATTCCTATCCAGTAGATCAAGATACAAAGCACTGCAGTAAAAACTTAAAATTTCCAGTTCTAGAAATATTTAGCTAACGACCTTACGTAAAAATCAATTAATTTTCAATTAATATTTACGATAATGTTAGTCATTAAACTTTAGAGAAAACATGTTAAAGAATATGAGAAAAACTTTACTGAAAGTATTTGTAAAAGCTGCAAATGGTATGTCTATGAATGTATAATAATTTATTTCATCGTATCGAATCGCAACTTTCACGAGATTTTTTTTTTTTTAATAAACTTGAAGTCATTTTTTTTAATTTCAAAAAGCTAAGTTTTCTATGCAAACGAGATTCATGCGGGCTTTGTTTTTTTTTTTTAAAGTAACAGCTCCTAGCGAGAAGTGTAAATTTAAAAAATATTATGACAAACTTGTAATAAGTGCTCGCATTATGTGAACAGGGAATGTGCAGCTTATTAAAGCGCAGTCAATCATCGTGTCAATACAGCCGGCTTGTAAAAAAGATTTACACATCAGCTTGTGTAATAAAGAGCACGAAAATAACGCAATTTCGTTCAATTATATGCGCACTAAATCTTCCTTCCTTCTCTCGCTTCGTTTTTTTTTCCAAAGAGGCGAATCCTCGAAAGACTGCAACCGCGAGCACATGTATAAATCGCATCCGTACCCAGTGTAAATATGCTTCACGCGTCACACCGTAATGAAGTTGTAAGTGAGCGCCAAGCGGAGAAAGAAAGAAGCTGATTGGAGAGGAGCGGAGATTCGAAAAACGTCGGCGAAATGGAAAGCTTGCCTTCGCCGATAAATCATGACTGAATTAACGAGTTCACTCGACTTTCTATAGAGTGTCAAGTAATTTTGAAGCGCGAAAGGTCAGGGCTCGATAAATTCCCAGTGACGGACGCAGAAGCTGACGTCCTTTGGGCAGATTAAGCGCTAGCTTATATTGTATTATTGTACAAACTATATTCGCCCTTTCAACAATCTCGAAATCTTTTTTGGTAATTTTATGTACTCTTGTTACCTTATTAAATTCTATCATTTTTCTAATCTGCATTGAGATGTAGAAAAGCGAAACGTCACGTTTTTGGGCAGTGCAATTGCGGTGTTAATTAGAGCGCGTAAAAGTAAAACGATAGCGGGACAAAGGGAGATTGGTCGGTGAAAGAAAAAAATACCGGCGGAAGAGCTAAATTTAAATATTAACGATTTAAATGTCAGTAGAGACGTCAATAAAGATCTGAAACGGCAATATGAACCAGTGGCTTTTCAATCTGCGGAAAAACATTAACTTGTATTGATGATGGAAAAAATCTTATTAATGCATCACACAGTATATATGTATATATAGATATGGACTTTAAATTTTTTGAATAGAGTTAATTGTATAGAATGTGAAAGTACTTGAAAAAGAGCATAAACCGTAGACAAAAATACCGTACAAAGGAAGAGAGCGGAAATAAAAAAAAAACGTGGGGAAAAAGCCGACACGACGGCCCATTTAGAGCTAGAAAAAGAAGAAGAAATCAGATTCTGTTCATACCTAAAGCCACTTGGCGAGTATTCACTCAATTACTATGCAAATTCTTTCGTAATTTATTCTAGTTCATCGCAGCCTGCACGGTTCTTCTGCGATGGTTTAAATATTACAAGGAAATTTTTCAGTTTACATTATGCTTCCAATTCTTCGAGATTAGTTACGATCCAGCGAGTGATTTATTACATGCATTATAAACAAATATTCCTGTAAAGACGGAACTACTAAAAGTCTGTAGAGAGCAAAAAAGGATTCTTGTGAAAGTTTTATTCGATTCGACACTTGGTAATCCTTTTCATATCTGAATATACACAAAGTCCATACATAAGAAATAGTAAATTTAGAAATTTTTTTTCAAAAGTCACGCTGATTAGGTAGCCTTCAAAAACTACTCTCGCAACGAAGTATCGGTAGTATGCAGCGTGTACATAAAAGCCTTTCAAATTCTCTTTCGAGGTTTGCATAAATCTCTAGTGTAATAATAAGCTTTCTTCCATTGATTATTAGGAATTTCAGGTTGAGACCGTTTATTCCCTTAAAATTGCAGTTGAAAGGAAAAGATAAGGGAAAAATAAAAGATGTCTGTAGGTCGACTCGAGGCGAGGATCAATCAGGATTTTGAGGAAGAAAGTTGAAAAAGAAGAAAAGTGGGGGGAGTCGAAACGGTCGGGTGAACGGCGAGGCGAGGGCATCTAAAAACGCGAAGGAAGAAGCGCGCAGCGGCAAAAGGCCTTGACCCGCAGTGGAATCGCTCGAGCCGCGACGGTCTCTCTCGTAGTGGTTCGCGAGTCAAAGGACGCGCAGACTGAATCAGCCGCCGAGGAATGCCAGAACCGTTGTTCGTACGCTCGGCTCGGGCGCAGCTTTATAGGTACACCACATCCTCGGCTCGGCGCGCGCCGAGCTAATAATCGGGTCATTGCACAAGCGCCCCGGAAAGCGTACAAGAAAGCCTTATTCCTTTTTTGCGCCAAAGCCCATAAATATTAAAGAGGTCATCGAACCGACTCCTTCTTTGGCTCAAAATTTTCATATCTCCCGCCTTTGGCCGTGGACAGGAGCGAAGTCGGCGAGTGTCGGCGAGAATGAAAAAAAAAAACGGTCATAAGCAGGAGCTTTTGCCGGTTTACGTAAGCTCGCGAAAGAAAACAAACTTTATTCTAACGTATAACGTATAGGATAGGTGCAATGCGAGACGCACTTCGGCCGCGGCAATTAGTGCGCTCCGCTATCAATCAATTGGCGGAAGCGATCGGTCGCCATCAATTTTAAGGCCCCCGTAATAAGCAGCTCATCGGAGTTTTTCGCCTTTTCAGCTCCGGCCAAGAGTCATTAACTTTTACGTAATCTCTCTCGCGGGCCCAACTTCCTGCTCCCGGCGAATCAGATTCGACGACGGCGAGGTGAGCGCGCAATCAGAAGGTAATCGCACTTGTTCGCCTCTCGAGCCCCGTTCTACATTGTAAAACAAACTGCCGGGGCGTAGATAAATTTCGATTCGAACGACGCTCGCTTTAACGCCTGGCTTTAGTTTTTATACCGAGAGGAGTAGTATGACGAAATTGCGCGACGGTTACGCTTTTCTGCTTCTGAAAACAAGAAGATTAAGTACTCTGAATTCGGAAGATTAAAAAATTCATAAATTTTTAAACTACGACAGCAAACACGCTTTCTATGCTTTACTGGTATACGATAGGAAAATAGTGAACGTAATTAAGGGGAGTTGGTAAATTGCTTAATTTTAATTTTATTCAGTTACGGTATCATTTGCAATTAAAATGCAACTTTTCCCTACAACTGATTGTATTAGCAGCTGATTTTTTTAAGGATAAAAAATGAAGTATTGATGAAGGTGCACACTAATCTAAATTGACTCGAAAATGGAAGAAAAGAGAGTCTCGATAATTACGGTTAAAATAAGTAATATTGAATATTATAATTTATGACTTTTACATTTATATTAAACCTTTGTTTTCAAATTTATAAACAATCTCTAAACCAAATAATAATAATAATAATGTATATAAATTTATTCAGATTATGAAAACATTGAATGTGTATAGAAAAAAAAGAAATCTTTTATGCTTTAACTACTTGAGGTTTAACAATCTAAACAGATGCTATATTCTAGATACGAACTCGCGGCGTTGAAAAAGACTCTACCGAAGAAAACAGAAACACAGGCAAATACACGTGTTACAAGTTATATATATTATCACGACGAGCTGACGTCGATAAGTTGGCGCACGATATCGCCTTATAATGTACAGTATTGCGAGGACTTAAAAACACCTTATCACGATAATTTTTATGATAATTCGCCGCTCTATCGGCACTCAACAATCACCGAACTTTTCATAGATATGTGATCTCGGAGCTTCCTCAAAACGGAAAATATTTACCAAAACAATACTTATAGATACCGGCTTCCGTTTCTCGCAAAATGCGCGGGGACGTCCTCGTTACTCCAAGCGTGATTTATGTAATACGCCGTGGATCTACCTTTCATGTGAAAATGCCGTACTGTACAAGTAATACCCGTTACGTCATTTGTTCCTCGAAAAACGATATAGACCGATACAGATTTCGTCATGTCGAAAAAATGAATTAAAAAATATCTTTTTCTATGACCAGCTTGAGAAAAGATAAGTGAAAACGCGGGGAGACATTCAATCTTTGTCAAGAAAGAAATCCGTTGCAGTCGAAAGCCGAGAAAAAAGCGGGTACCCAGAAAACGTCAGCCTATCGCGTGGATATAATACAACAAGCCGATTGAGTCTGGGCTCTAACAAGATATGCAGATGAACTAATACTATTAATACGGAGCCGCAAAGAAAGCAGAATAAAAGATCCCGAGCCTCGATAAAATAGCGTGCGCCAAGCGAAACAGAATAACTAGTTCGTTGGCGCGAATGAATGACAGCGCCTGTCCGACACTCTAATTTCAAAAGCCGAAATTTCTCTTGTACGCATCTATCTTTCTCTCTTTCGAGTTTCTTTATCGAGAGGACTTTTCTCCTTTCCCTTTGCCTGCTAGAGAGAGACAGAGAGAGAGAGAGAGAGAGGGAGAGAAAAAGCCAGGCCGATAGCGATCAACCTCCAAGCCATGTTTTTTCGACTAGGGCAAGGCTGTGCTTAACCGGAGAAATAAATAGTGCGCCTATTTACATTACAGGTTCAGAATCGCTTGAGCAAACAGCTCCTTACGAAACTCAGCCAAAAGTGCAGCGCCTCCTTCACGAAAATCCCCCGCTAAATCGTCAATTAATTTATTGGGAAAAGTTTCCGGCGCATAATTACCTCGTTCGCATGACGGATAATAAGTAAAGAACGGGGGGGGGGGGGGGG
>UCOL01001347.1:0-38648 GCA_900474335.1 Ormyrus nitidulus
TACTTACACTTTCCCTTAATTAACTCAATAACTTGCGCAAAAATCCCATGTATTGTGATCGCGAAATACATTGGAGTTCTCAGAAAGAAATATGAAAATTAACAAAAGTTATAACGAGTTAAAGTGAAAAAAGCATTAAATTTTTTTTTCTCAAAAGTGACTTTTTGTTTAAATATTTCATGAACTACAAAAATTATCAATATAGTTTATTTGGGAAATTATCTATCGAACCTAACTTTTCAAATTTAATTTTAAGCAATTTGATAAAATATTGCACTTAGACAATACTTATTCGGCGAAATTTCGTTTCGCCGCTTTTGTCGTTTCGAGACCACCATTTAAACTGCACACAAGTTCGTTTAATCATTCAATTTGTAACGGGGGGGGGGGGGGGGGGGGGGGGGGGGGTGTTAAGCAGCTCGGTGCACCCGCATCTAAAAAAGGACGCGCGGCGATAGGGAAGCATCGTCGCGGAATGGGAAGCCTCTTACCGAGTTCCACAAGCTCAGCCCGGTGGAAGCGATTCCCCGGACCTCCCACGTCGGCGTTTGGGGCTTGCGCACACAAGGGGTAACCCGATAGCCGGCCGAGGCGGACACACGCGCGCACTTATACATACATATATATATATCCCGAGGCCGCGCGCTCGCCCGGCGATCCCAATCGCTAATTGAGCGTGTACGAGGCGGCGGCGATCGTCTTTAAAAGCGTCCTGGATCGTAACGAGCGCGGACGTCGAACACTGTATCATCCTAATTTAATAAGCGCACGCGCACGCGCACAGATCCACACACGCGCGCGCACGCGGGAAGGAGGCGTTCGTAGCGGAACTGCGGCTCAGGAAACTTGCGGCCGTGGGTGGCGTCGCCAGAGCTTTCTTTAAGTGATTAATGAATTGAGCGAGCGGATGCCGGTGGGTAATACGCATGAATTACGCCTTGATTGAAAGGCTATCGGGCCTTTTCGAGCCGTCTCTCGTTCGAGGGCCCCGATAGACGTTGCACCTGATTTTCCTCGAGTTAAATTCCTTCGTTAGGAGAGCAATTAATACTCGGCTATTCTTCGAAGCGCCTGAATGTATGTATATTATAACCGCTCGAACCGCGCTCGGCGTTAATATTTCAGCGGCGATAAATCCTCGTCCCGGCGGGCCGCAGCTTCCCCTTTCTCACCGCATCGCGGGGGAACCGCACTGTATACTCTCCCAGCGTCCGACGGCAGCGAGAGCCATTGATTGTTTTAGCGAAATCCAATTTCGCAATCATCAATGTAGAACGATCGCAAAAAGCGCGCTCTTGAGCAAATACAAAAACAAAACAAAAACAAAACAAAAAGGAAAAATAAGCTCGCGAGGAGCTTTGTCGGGGCCGCGCCGCGGAGGCAATATTATTCAGTAGCAATCATATCGGTAATTCCCCCTGCGCTCGCGTGATTGTCCCTGACCGCAGCCCTTATTTGGGGCCCTCCTCTCACGTATACGCCGATGGATGGAAGGCGCGAGAATTCTCTCGCGCCGAGGGATATATCTAAAAAGAGAGAGGGTATAAACGATCCAATCAGTCGAGTAATTCGCCGAGGAATCTTGCGGTGGAGGGAAGGACCGGCCGAAAGCGGCTACTGTGCAACCGCTCGCAAGCAAGCAAGCAAGAAACAATCGCCCGATGAATATGCGATATTGCGATGCGTAAGCTTACGTTTGATTCCTCTCGCGCTCCGAGGCCGGGAGAGATGATGATTGCCCACAGCCGGGAGGCCGATTTTCTATGCGTGGCGACGCGAGATCCGAGATGCCGGAGCCGCGCCGGTCGTTCGCTCTCGAGCGATGCGTGTAATCATGTCATTTGTATATGTATAAGGTAAAGAATTGCCCTCGCGATGGAAACTTGAAAAAAAAAAGGATTGCGTTGATTGTGGTGGAAAGTAGGAATGCTTATAATACGCTTCGACGCCGTATATTTTACGACGTGCGAACCTGGCTGGAGTGATTTTAGTCATTCGTTTTATCGTTGCGAGTTTAAAAATACAATTGTATTCAATTTCTTTGAACAATTCCCAACGTATTTCTCATTCAATTTTAGTGGCTCTCAAAACTACTTGATCCAAGCTAGTCAGCTACTGGGGCAACAATACTGTAAAGTTACACAAAAGTCAGCGGAATGTCAATGGTATAGCATACACGCACCTTGAAATTAGAGTTATCGCACGCAGGGCAGGTCGCGCGGAGAGAGAGAGAGAGAAGTCGACAAAAGACCGGCGTACGAGGCTTGGGTAATCGATGGATTTGCAAGCTGAACGGGCACAGCGTGTCGACGAGGCGCGATCGCAGGTATTATAGAAAATTTGTCGGGTTTCCCGCGCGCAGATCCGCGGCGCAGCGGCGCTGAGCGGCGACGAGCTCGAATATAAATCCAAACGTTAAAGGTGTCTAACCCGCAAGTGCTTTAAAAACTTTATATGCGCTACTTTTGTAGGCCAAGCCTTTTTTCGGTGGCTCGCAGCTTTTTGGTATAGTAGTCGGTGGAAAAAGGTTATAAAATTCATTTTTATCATCAATTCACGGCGGATTACAAATTTTATCGTGTGCAGGAGAACATCGTACTTGGACGTCCTGCTCGTTAGGAGTATCACGTCGTAATTAACTCTCGGGCATGTAAAACTGCTGAAATCTAAAATTTATTTTCATCCGTCGGCAATAAAGTTCCTGCACTTTATACTTTTTTAAACGCTCCGAAGCTACACCTGCAGTGAAGCTTGGTACGATAATGAAAATAATTTCGCATAAATATTCAACTATAACTGCAACTTTTAACTTCGTTAAGACGAAGCATAATTAAGAAACTGCACGAATGCACTTCATTAAATAGTTCCCTTTTTTTTTATCGTACACGCCACCCAATTAATCTCTGTTACGTTTACAATCCTTGCGTGAAACAGCGCTTAATAAGGAGCATTAAAAAAAAAAGAGAAGTAGCAGCTTCTATTAATGCACCGCGGCGATGTTCGAGAGCGGCAAAACGGGCGCGCGCGCAAATCTCGGCGGATCAACGCCGCGGCGAAGAGATCGTCGTGTCGCTTTTCTCTCATTGTGGCGGCTCGAAGCGGTCACGGCTACACCTCTCGGCTGTGTGTCTTCGGCATTAAAACTCATCGGTCGGTGCACGCTCGAATTCGGGCTTGCCGAGGCTTGAAATCTGCTCGAACGAAGTGGAAGGGACGGGGATCCTCCTGCATTACGAGCTCGGTAACACGAGCCGACTTCGGAGGATCTCGGGGATCGATCCGCTCGCTCTCTCTCTCTCTCGCGTCACGTGTGAAATCGAGGTTTTATATATAAGGATCGCCTCGCGCCTGGCGATGATCCAGCCACGCTCTCCGCACTCTCCGCGGCGTCTCCGCGTATAATAACGCGAAACTTCCTTAATGTGTGTCGATTCGCCGAGGAAAAAAAAAAGAGGAGAAGCCCGAGCGGATTATGGGGGATGCGTGTATGTATGGGCGCAGGATCGCTTTCGCCCGCCGAGTGGAAGTCTTTTAATCAGAAAGCAGGCCATGTGTGAAGCTCTTCTTAAATCTGTGGTTATGTCGCGCCGACATCTTTTCGAGCGGCGCACATATCGGCGAAAATGATATTTTGCACACTGCGGTTTTTATATGTATACGAATAATTGCAATAATTTTGAAATTTTTTTAAACGGACAAGAATTTTGACTAACAAAAAATCGAGCCGAAAGATCGGCATCTCCGTTCGCAGGACGCAGACTCGCGCGCCGGCCATTCCCTAATGTCTTCCATTCCTCCTTCCCCGCTGCATTTACATTCGCGGCGGACCGTCGCCTCGGACTGATGACGCTCTCCGGCGTCACGCGGGGCGCGCGCGATATTCCGATTCTCCGCGCGGAATTAGCGTAAGCGGCGTGAAGCCGAAATTCCTCGGCGCGCGGACGCGCCTTCTGGGAAAAGTTTAGCGCGGATGACGATTTTATTTCGGAGGATATTCCGCGCCGCTGTGAGAGATGAGCGATCGCGTCGGCGCGCCGCTTGATGATCAAAAGATTTTCCGGTCCTGCTTTCTTTTTTTTTTCGAGCATTAAGGGGTGGACGCTTCGCGCCACACGCCGCTGATGGGCAATCTCAGCTTCATTGCCGTGAAATTTGGCGAATTATTTTGCGGAATTTCATTGTTGCGCGCAATCGGGGGATTAAAAGACTCGAAAAAACAAATATTGCCGTCTTTAATGTACGGCTTAGTTTATTTGTTCGGCGAACTTGTGCGTCATTAAGTTCGAGCGTTTAATCATTATGCCACAATGGAACAAACAGCGCGCATTTATACAAAACGAGCTGATTCGGCGGCCCTTCAACAAAGCAATAACATCCGCGTCGAACGCCGAACGATCTCCCGCAAAACACGAGGCATTAAAATTTAATCTGCGCCCGGCAATAACCGAATCCTGCGATGATCGGCCGCAAAAAGGTCATCGTTTGCGTTACACCTGAGCTCTCGTACGTGCAGGCAGGCATATCAAGCGCGCAGCAGCTGCATCAGCTCTCCCTCTCTCCCTCCCTCCGCTCGAATTTTCTCTCTTTCATGCGGCGGCGGCCGCATCGAGAGCGAGCCGTTAAAGCGCGGGGCCGAAATGACGAAAATTTATAATTGCCGCTGATTGCCGGCATTCAGCCGCGGCGGGTAATAACGGCGCGAGAGCGATCAGCGCCCGTTGGAGCGATCGATCGAGTTTTGGCCTTTTATTGCGGCCCGTTTTGCGTGTGATGTCGGTGCGCGCGCCGCATGCTAATCGAACCTCTTTCGTCGCGGACGATTCTTTTTGGTGGCTCGCGCGATCGACGAAAGAATTAATAATTATGGAATGTGCAAGGAATAATAGAGGGGACGAATAAATTGTAAAATTTCCTATACTACAAGTTATTTGTAATTTTGATTGCCTTTGCGATCTAAAATAATGACCGAACGGCAGCCAATTCACGTTGGGACGGATTGAAATTCGTTTTCCGTTGAACGAGGCGATTTGCAATTCCGATTTATCGTTACGTAAACAATCGAAAGGCTCTTCATTATATCGAACATATTATTCAATTACCCCGCGCATTATTCAAGCCGCAAATGCGGCGTATCATTTTCATTCGCCAAGCAAAACAGTCTAACGCGTCGTATCAATCGACTCGCGCGCTTCCAGCGGCCAGAACAGTCAATTTAAAATCTTTTTTTCTCTCGGGACGCCGGGGGTAATGATCCGACCTGACACACCGAGTGCGTGTGCCTCGGTTAATCGTGAATTTCAGCCGCGGGCCCCATTTTTCGATTACCCCGGCATTACATACGTGCGCCCGGCGTTCCCGATCGTAAAAAATCGCGCGCTGAATGATAGAAACAGACTTTTTTTTTCTCCGTCTGCACCGTTTCGGCGAGTCGGACGGAGGCGAAAGTAACGCACCGCGAAGCGATCGCGAGATCGATCGATTAAATTGATCAATGGATAATATCGGCTGAAAGGAGGTATATACGTTATAAACGAATCACGCATGACGTAAGTGTTTCACTTGGTAAGAACTAAAAGCTGTTTAAGACTCGACGTGATTCGGGTATTGAATTTTTTTTTTCATATATCCGAGGCGGGCAAAAACCGCGTGGAAAAGTCAATATAAGTCAATTACGGGCATTGAACGGGGGCATTTGTTCTCGGGCATTGTTGCGCCCGAGCAAATCGGGAGCAAAAAATATCGCGCACTGGGTGGCTGACGAAAATTGAAAAGGCCGGCCGCGATGGCCATTAGATAAGATTACATTACCGATAATTGCCGGCCACTATTTGAAAGTTGATTACCTGTTTATACACAAAGACGGCAACGCTCGAAAACAAAGGCGGAGGCGAAACTATTACGAAGCACGGCTACCTAATTCGATTTGAGAGAGAGAGAGCTCCGGTTCATATAACCGCGCGAAGCTCGACGACGAAACCGTATCAATAAAATTAATGACTCCAAAGTTATTATACGCCGCGGCCAGGGGTTTTCCATCGCGCCACCGTTCGCCCCGCTGAAAACGTAGCGGCGCAAGAAATAGGGGGCCCACACTTAATTGGCATTCAGCCAATAACCGCGGCGAGTTAATATCAGCCCCGGACACACTCGAGAGCTTTTTTGCTCGCGCGCGCGCGCGACGCGGCCCGCGCTCTCTCGCGCGCAGATTAATCATCCTGGTAAAATGTTCGCCGCGCGAGAGAGATGATGGATATCCGCCCTCGCCGCGCGGCGGCCGCATCATCGAAAAATTCCTCCGGGGCGCGCGACCCGCAAAAAGCGGCTAATTTTTCATTCGGCTCCTCTATTTTGGCGAGCGCGCGCGCGCTGTGGTGCTACCGACGACGACGAGGACGACCGGGCATAAATCATGAATCGCGAGGCCGCGGCCGCCCTTGGGGAGAAAAAACTTAATTACCTTCGTTAAGCGACGCTCCGCTGAAGCCGCGCGGTAGCCGATATATATAGTTGCGCCGCGGCGGAGGGGCCAACAGTTTTCGCCTCGGTTTTGAAGCTTTATCGCGCCCCGAGCGAGAGGCTTTCGGATTATTAATGGAGGCGGCCGGCACTCTGGGATGCTTGTTTTAATTATTCGGGAATTAATTGGTGCGACGATGTAATGCAGTATAGATATCGAAAAGGATAAGTGAATTGATGAAGAAGCGCGCCACGCTCTTCGTTAATTCCTCGTTGTAAATGCGACTAATTCTTCTTGGAGTCAGCACATCGATGCCATTAAAAAAATAGCAAATCATTAGTCATCGAAATGATTTTAAATAATTAGAAGATATCTTCAGAGAAAGAGACGCAGCGATACTACCGGGCGTGGATCGAATGGGAGCGTACCAGGGACCGGTTAAGAAGTCCGCGAGCAGAGGCGGAATGTGGTCCGATCGCCGATCCCGCTTTGTAAAACGATCGGCCAATCGGTTTGTACTTACGCTCGTTGCGCAATGCCGCGCGAGATATTCCATGCAGAGCACGAATCCGTTTGTTCTTCTTATTCGTTTCGTGAGAAAATGGAGGATTTCGGGTGGATAAACGGTCACGGTTATTTTATCATTATAATGATTGATTTGAGCGAAAAACGAAGCGTCAACGAGCTATAGAATTTGAAGAATATTAAACGCAATCTCTGCTGCTCGGTCAGTCGGGTGGAAAATCTGAATCGGCAGAGTCCGTAAATGAGTAGGAGCGTCAATATACCTGCTGACACGAAAGTTCACAAGGCCGAAACCCCTTTGAAGCCCAAAACCTTAGCTCCGTCGGCTAATTAGCCGGTTCATTAAACCTCCGCCTCCTTTCCAGGCAAGCCGTACGAAATCGATTTCCCATAGCGGCAATATCCTTCCTCCTCGAGATTCCCACATATATAAACCTCGGCCGCTCTCCGCAGAGAGCTCTCTCGGTCCAGCCTCTGTTTTCAGCGCGAACTGCGGAGAAAGCACCTCTAATGGCTTGCGTGAGAAGCGATTTTCTGCAGGCGTAAATCATTTTTCCGTAGTAGGCGCTGCCGCCGCCGCCGCCGCTCGTCCTTTTTCCTTCCCGGCCCGATCTTTCCCTCCCCGATCGTCGTCCTTTTAGCCGCTCGGGCTTCCCGTCGGCGGCAGCGGCCACATACTACGGGCTTCTGACCGCAGAGAGCTAAGGTTCCCATATGTATCATGTGTTGTTGCGCACTGGATCTATCCGGCCGGCGAGGAAGAGGCCGGGACAGGATTGCGCCTGAGCTTTCGAAGCGACTTCAAGCTTGTAAGAGCAGTCGAGTGGCGTTGTAGCTCGGGATTGTGTGTGTAGCTTCGAGTTCTCCTGGGTAAAGTCGGTTTATTATTTTCGGTTTTAGAAACTTGCCGATGGCGTTTAATCGCTCTCGCAGAGCAAATCGTTCAACGATGAAATCGCAAAACGATAAGTGCAGCGTTCTAGTTCATTAATTTTCAAATCTATGTTTCTAACGATATAGATTTATGGAGATAAAGGGAAATGTAACGCGTGATTAATCGACTCTAAACGCGTAATTTATCAATGAGTTTCTCATTTCGAAATGTACATGAAATTATTTATTCTTAGAAAGTAGGTAATCTATCAATTAGTCCAAGATATTCAATAACCGCAAGTAAGCCTAGTTAACAAACTGTCGCCGGATCGATCCGCTATCGAAGAAGACGTGTGCAATTCTGCGACCAGCAGCTGAGCGACGACACTCGGCGACGATAAAATCATGCCACCAAAAAAAAAAAAAAAAAAAAAAACGGTCACTCCTCGAGCAGCAGCGCCGAGGCGGCGGCGATCGTTGTCGGGAATCGGGGAAAAACGGGCCTCAAGCGAGAGGAGAAAAAGGGAGGCTCCCGCGCTCGGACAAGAGCCCGTGAAATCACCTTGCGCGCGCACAAGGTGCCCGTCGCAGTTGGCTACGCAGCTCGGGGCCCCGGGGGAGAGCAGCAGTCGGCAGCGGCTCCTCTTCGCGCGCCCGCGAGAGAGAAACAGGAAACCGCACGCTCGCGGGGCCTCTAAACTGCTACAGAACTCGGGCTCTGCGGTCGGGAGGCGCGTTATATTCGTTTACCTTGCGTTAATCATGGCGTTTTAAACGGTAACACGAGCCCGTCCTTCCCGCTCGCGCCTTTTTGCGATATCCGAGTGCAATCGATCCGGGGCATATCGATATATTATAATACGCTGCAAACGACGTATTCGTACACCGCTCCGGGTAATCCGATAGATTCCCCCTCCCTCTGTGTACAGGCTCCGCGGCTGCCGTCAGCGTCTTTATGCAGCTGCAGGCCTGGCGACGAGCTCTAGATGGGATTAATTCGAATCGCAAGTCCCACGCACGGTTTATGCGTCATTATCGCTCCGCGGCTTGCGGCCGCGAAGCGACGGAGGATGCCGCTTTCTTCTCGCGTGTATTATACTCTTATGTGTGCTTAATCATTTCGATTATTGATCAGTTTCCTTCGCATTCCATTAGTACCGACTCGCTGCATTTCCATGTATACAATTTCATTTCTTAAAAAAAAAAAGACAGCGCCTTCGTTTCGTATTCGCTCGCGTAAGTATGCTTATTTTAAGAGCTTATAAAGGACTTACTTTTTGTACACTCTTCGAATCGCGCAAAATTTTCGAAACCCGCGAAGCGCCCATTCACATACACCATTTCCAAGCAATCTGCATTAAAAGAGTCAAACGCGTTCTCGAACTCGAATCAATCCACGCGTCCCATCGGAGCCGAATCGAAATCCCGAGCGCTGATCCGGCCTGTCAAAGACTCTGAAAAAAAATTCCGATCGACACTTATAATCCTCGTCGCGCGTGCGCTCGCGGCCTGGTAAGCTCATTACGAGCGCTTAGCTTATCTCGGAGGCGCATTTTCTCGGGCGCGCGCGTCTCCTAAGGCCGATCGCTCGTGGCGCGAGATCGGAATCGACGGCGCGGACGGAGCAGCTAACCGCCCGGAGGTATTGTGTGTCCGAGGAATTCCGCGAGTCGCCGATAGGTGCAACGACACCCTTGAACTTTTTGCCGGGGAGGGGAGGGGGTCCGCCGCTTTTGCCTTTACGATTACACGGATCGAGAGTCAGCCGAGGATCACGAGAGCCGACGTCGATGGGACAACTTTTGCCTTTCGATGCGCGAGTTGGGGTTAATGGCTCGAGAGGATCGATGGGGAATTGCTCGATCGAGAGAGAGGCTTACGCTTTTTGGATTATATCCTTCGAAAAACTGCAAATTATTTATAAATTCTCCCTTTCGTTGCGACAGCTGCCTTGCATTTTTAAAATTTCAAAAACTTTCCACGACGTCTCGGAAAATTTTGATACATCGAATCCCCGGATAGAAGCCGCGAGCAAGTCTCAGAATACCCCGAAGAAGTATAGGCATCCGAATCGAGCCAGAGGCTCTCCGCAAATTAAAATAAACGTCGAAAAAGCCGTGCGGCGCATCGATGCCTCATCCCGGCTTTACAGGCCTCGAAAGTCAGCTTCTCCGAATCGAATGATATTCCTGCGGTGCGCAGCGGAGAGTGAGAGAGAGAGAGAGAGAGCCTTTAGCCGCCGCAGGAGAGCAAACGTCGGTCGGCCGCAGCAATCATCATCCCGGGGTCCAATTTCTGCGCGGAGATCCCGCCGCTGAGCAAACACGGCGAAAAAAAGGCAGTCGCCCGCGCGGGGGTCACGCGCGAGAAGCGGTCCTACTCCCCTGCATTCGGTAGCAATCGATTCCCTCGAGCGGAGGCGGCGGGGGGGGGAGGGAATGCAAAGTGCCGCCCGGCGCGCGATAAGCCCCGCGTATATACACTCTCGCTCGCTGCACGGAAGCGCAATTTGCGAAATAACGATCGTTCGTTCCTCTCTTATTTCTGGCTCTCGTTTTTTGAGAGCCTCGGCTGTTTGTGTGCGCGCGCTTTCGTTTTTCTTCTGGCCTCTGCGCGAGGCTGGGCGCTGGGGGCTTCCTTCGGGCATTGCGGTCGATCGGCGATTCGAGGAAATTCGCATCGTTGCCTTTCATTTTCCGGTAGATCAGGCCTGTCGAGCACCTTGGATATCGGCTCATTTTGATGATTGCATCCGTTATTTTACGTACAGCCGAATCTTACGTAAAATCAACTTACTCTGCAAATGTGCTAGGATAAAATACAATAAAAGTATCAACACTCTTACGTAAAATTCATCAGCGCATTATTCCCTAAAAAAATATTAAAAGAAAAAAAAGAAATATGCAAATACACGCGACTACCCGTAATCCCTCCATATTTTACGAGTATTATATTTTAGCGGCTATAAAAGACATTTTAAAACAAAAGGGGCCGCCGTAATCCATTTTTAAACGAAGCGCATTTTTCGTCCGATTCTCCAGCGCCGCTAATTTAACGCTAAACGACCGGAGCCTTAATTTGTCTCCCGGCGCAGCTGCGCACACACACACCGGCGCGAAAAAATACCTCGACATCGTTTAAAAGTGGGTGGGTTAAGACATCGGGCCAATCTGGGCCGCGAAGGGAAACAAATGAGATGCCGGGACCCTCGGCGGCGGCGTCCTTTTGACGCTAGCCGGGGTCAGAAAGGAAGTTCCCCCGTCCCGCGGTAGCTGGGCCGCCTTTTTTGCTCCTCCGCCGCCGCCGCCGCCGCCGCCGCCGTCTTCTCGGCAGCAGCGTGGCAATAATGAGCGCCGAGGGACAATGGATGCTGCGCGCGGCTTCCGCGCGCGGAGAGTTAATGACGCGCCGGGGCTCTTTCTCCGCGCGGCGCGAGCTTCGATCGATCGTGATTGTATTCGCGAGGGAGGGGAAGCAGCTGATAGAGCAGCCTCTCTTTTGTGCACTTTACGAGCGTGTCGATTTAGCATCGATAATAATAATGACGGAGTTGTCGCCGCAAACGGGAGGAATCATTCATCGAGGGAAGGGGTTTGCTGGATTGGCGCATTTATTTTCAGGATGAGGCGTGTAAATCTTTGCTTCGAAAATGCAGGTCGCTCTTTCATCCTCGAACGGCTGGCTAATTTTTAAATCTACTTTTGTCGATCGCGCGGCGAGCATTCTAAATAAATCCGAGCGATAATTTGTAGTCGAATTAGCATGCGGGTTTTATATGCGGCTTTAAAAACGTTATTACTTCGCGCGCCGAGCGCAACAAAACCACATCGGGCAACTTCTTGCATTTTCAGCATTGTGCGCCGACATTAATCCATCATAAAAGCAGTTGCCTGGCAATCAACGTAAACCACAGCATCTCCGCATAGTCCGTCCGACGTTTACAATCTCCACTCTATAAAACCAATCACTGATAAATCACAATGCTGTATCCCACACTTCAATAACACCTCGTAATCTTAAAGCCTCGCGCTCAAAGAAAGTCATAAAGCCGTAACATCGTATAACGCTATCATAATCCATTCCCCCCACAAAGAGCCGCGCGCCGATACTAATTCTCCGCGGGCGAGTATATACTAAAAAGGCGATCGCCGCGCCGCGAGAATAATTAAACGGCGTAATTAAAGGCACAATGCTCCCTCTCCCTCTCTGCCGGGCGCTTTAATAACCGCCGGGGCGTCGGTAGTAAACTGCAACAATGGCCCCGGAGGGTTGACGTCGCCATTGTCGCCGATAATATTGATTAATTATAAAGTGAAAAGTCGCTTACGCACTCCTCTTCTTCGGGCGCTCGCTCCTCTCGCGATCGTTATAGAGCCCCGGCTTTCATTAAGAAGACCGAGAGAGAGAGAGAGAGAGAGCGTCGCGCACACCTTTTTTGCGCGGCCGACGCGGTAAACCAGTTACGCCTCGAGCTCTCTCTCTCTCTCTCTCCCCCTTGTTCCGATTTTTATATAGTACCTACCCCTTTTTTGCGCGCCGCGGCAGGCCAGGCCGAGCTAAGTTATAACTAGATGCGAAGGGCTGACCCCTCCCCGAGAGAGAGGCTTGATTATGGCCAGGCGAGAGAGGCTTTGATCGGGGAAAAACATTAATTTCGCTGGGCTTTGATCAGCGCTTGATTGGCCGTTTTTTTTTTTTTTTTAGCCAGCTGCCAGTGCCTTAGAAGAGCGATGTGCTTTTGCGACGCTTCAACCTTAAAAAGGCAGACTAAAATTTCAGTAATTAAGTAGGTGGCCAGTTATCGCTTTTCATGTCGGGGCAGACGCCAAGTAAAAATGCTGTTTAACGCCGGATAGAGACTTGATTATGCATAAAACTGAGTCTATGAGGAATAATGGAGAACCCTTCCCGATGCTTTCAGAAGGATAATTGAAATGTCATCGACCTCAAGCGGTTCTATTGGATCGTTCATTCAACACTTTTCAGGGCTTAAGCCCGTAATTAATAGTCTTTTTAATGCCTAAAAACATCCCGTCTTCTAGAACTTGTGTAATGAAGTAGCGAGGATTAAATAAAGTTCAATCTTTATAATAATTTTGAACAATTCGGCTTTGTACATGTACTTTTTAGAACACTTCTAAAATTTAACGAGTATAATTTTTGTCGCGAAAAAGTATAAAATTATTACTTAATATAAAAGCGAGGACCGGAGTGGGAGCTATTCTCTCCCGTTTCATCCACTCCAACCCCTTTTTGCGCAGCGACGGCCGACGGGCCGGCGTAATTAATTAGGTTTGACTTGCCGCGTGAATTACGGGCGACTTCGGATAGATTAATTAAGCGAAACTCCCGACTATGCCCCCGATGCGAAATCAGCCGTCGAAGGGATTTTGTCACCTTTTAAAAGCCGCGGCGTCTCGCCGAAAACCGGAGCCCTCCTCCCGAGAAAGTATTAACGGTGCTGTGCTAAAAACTCTTATAATCCTCCTTAAATCACCCTGGGAGGCTAGAAAATAATATCCTCTCTCTCGCTTTTGCGAATAATTAAAAAAGTATAGCTGCGCAGTTGCTCGGTTAGTAAAAATTAGAGGAAAAAATTGCGCAAAAAAGGGGGCCATAATTTTACGTAACTCTTCAGAAAAAAGCTCCCGCGACTAGGCAAAGCTAGCGAGAAGACGAGAGAGAGAGCGGAGAGAGAGGAGGGAATAAAAGAAAGCTCGGTTTGCACTCGCAAGAGTAATGCCGGTGGAAGCAGTTAAATTCGCTGCATGTGTGTCCCTCCCTCCCCCCCTGAGGGAAAGAGAGAGAGAGAGAGAGAGAGGAATCTCCGCTCGTTCTGCGCCCCTTTTGTTTCTGCGTTAGCTAAGCTTTTGTTTCGGTTATACGACCGAGGATACCTCGCTCTCCAATAAAACGAAAAGCCCGCCGCTTTTGTATCCGAGCTCCCTGCCGTTCTCGGGTATATTTACATAATTTCGCGTAATCTCCGCCATTTTCCTTCGGGCTCTCTTTCTCTCTTTCAGCGCGTGCACTTTCTTGCTTTTAAAATTGTTCTCAAGGTTCAGAACCTATATACAGTTTCTCTTTGAAAATCCGACCTTTCGGGGAAAAATTCAAAGAATTTATCGGTTACGAAATATCCTAGTTAAAAATTATAGTCCTGCTGAGATTCATCCTATCGTTCCTTATACAATACAACAGAAGCAGAGCCGCATAACAGTCGCAAGCCAATTCCGCGCGATATTCTTAAAGAAATCCCAGCCGCGCGGCGTATCGCAAGAAGCATCCCAATCAGGCGCGCAACGTTATTTCCTCGGTACAGTAAAGTGCTCAATTTAGTTATCCACTCGATAATAGTACGCGCGGTAGCCGCTTTGCATATATAAGCGCATTACCCCGTCTGAAGATCATCATCTTCGGAATAAAAGATCCAATATCCTGGCTGCCTGACTTGGTAAGTTTTCGAGTTGCGCGCGGTGCAGGCAGGCAGCGCGCGGCGATATGTTTATCCTCTACCTCTCTCATTTTGCGAGCACTTTAAAATCAATCTCTTTAATTTCACAATCACGTTGATTAACAACAATCATCGTCATCCAGCGCGCGGCGTTTCAATCTCCTCGTCCGAAGGCGAAGAAAGTCGTCGGGAGGCATTTTGCAACGGAGTGTGTTTTTCCGCTCGCCGTCCGCGGTAACGAACCGATAGATATTCGCGCTTCGGAATGCAATATCGAGAAGTCGGATAGTCGAAAGACGATAATCAGATGAATCTCCTCGGCTGCGGGGAGCTGGAGCCGAGTTATGCAGACAACTTTCACAGGAAGAATTGAAAATTATTATTGCGCCGAAGTGGCTGTTCAATGTAAAGTGGAGCGGAGTTAATGTTATTATCGCCTATGAGTTTCCGCGAGCTTAGCACTTTGCTAATAAAGAATTTACTTAGGAAATTCAAAATTGCTTCTAATCGAAAATCGTTCTTCCGCGAAGTGAAGTATCAATCCACTCAATTACTCACCTTATTCTGCTTTCGCGCAGATACAGTGACCTTTTCCTTCGTACTTGTCTACTTTCTTTCAACCTTTTACACTCTTAAATTTCCCAATCTTCTTCCCGAAAACAGGAGAAAAGAGTGTACGAAAACCTGCGCGCGGCCGCATTTCTGGCAAATTTGAAAAAAGGGGAAGCCATTACCAAAGAGAGAGAGAGAGAGAGAGAGAGAGAGAGGGAGGGGGAGAGGGGTCGCATAAAGCGGGCGAGCTCGGGCGCAGCGGCGTTAGACGTTTGATTAATGGCGTCAGCGCTCATTGGTCACGCTACTAATAAAGGAGCGTTCACACGTATTAAAGCTGGACGCACTCGGGCGCGAGCTGCACTTGAGAGAACGAGAGAGAGAGAGAGAGAGAGAGAGAGAGAGAGGGTCGCCCTCGCCGCCGCTATAACGAGGGAATGGCGTGCCGGGCTCATAATTGAGCCGAGCGGCCACAATCCAATCGCTCTTAATCATTCGAATACATCTCTCGTGCGCGGGGGGGACGCCATTAACGCCTCGTTTCGCTCGCGCACCGCGAAAACGCTGAAATTTCGCGAATAACGCCGCGCAGCTCGGGACGAGCGTCCTGCAGGATGGTGTGCTTCTTACTTTCTTTGCCTCGACTCGGATGCGCTGTCAACTGCATATAGGTAAGAGAAGCAATGCATTGGGAATGGAACTTAATAAAAGTTATACCGCTTGTTTTCAAACAGCTCGATGGTAAATTGCTCCGAGTAAAATGAATCAAGTGCGCATTGAATCACAAGTATCTCTATTCAACTTAAAAATACTCGTAGCTTTACATCACCGAACTCGCCGTGCATATCAAAAGCGCCAATAAGAACACCGATACGCTTATTTATGCGTGTCCCACATAGAAATACTCGAAGCGAAAAAAAAACGGCCTATCGAATTTCTCGACGAAAGGTCAAGTCGGCCACGCCGACGATATAACTTACAAAGTTCCCCGAATTTTTGCCGCCGCGCGGCAAGTGTCAATCATCAGTCAGTCGAGCGCGCTGGCCGCGCGCGAACAGTAAAGTGATGTAAGTAACATTATCTAATTCCCGGGCTGGACGGTATATAAATATCTCAGCCGCGCGAATCCGCGATCCGCAATCGTACGAATCGCCGTCGCCGCCGCCGGCGGCGGCCAAGAAACCCCGCGAGTCGCGCGAGATCTCGGCTTTCCGCGGCGCGCAATCGATACGCGTCGACGATCGCCAGGCGTAATGGTCGAGCGGTTTTGCCACGGAGCGGCTCTGGATCGATCGATCGATCGTTCGGGCCGCTCTAAAGCGCTCTCCGCGTGTGCAGGCCGTATTATGCGCGGATGACGGACCTCGGCGCAGATGCAATTACACACGATTATCGACTGAAGAGAGCGGCTATGTAGCGCGGATCGGATTGGCTTACTTCGGATCGCGGCCTGGGCAAAAATCCACCTCGGTCTCTCTCTCTCTCTCTCTCTCTCTCGCGTAGCCTGAAAAACAAATTAAAAGTAAACGCGAGCTAAAGAGTCTTGAGGTTTTTCCGACTACGAGCGAGCCGGCCTCAGGAATATCTCATTTTTTTTAACCGCTTACGGAGAGCCGCGTTGACGGGAAACCGTGCGGGTATCGATTATAATAATGAGACTTATGTTAGAGACCGGGAATGTCGACTGGCTAACTGGTTTTCGCTTGTTTTTTTTTCTACGATATTTATCTTGGGTATTTGAAAGCACGGTGTTTTCCAATGTTTACGAGCTGTTCAATTGGCGTGTCGCGTTAATAGAGGAGAATAATTTTATTTAACTGCAGCCCGTTTTCGTCCATAAATGTAATTTTTTATATATTTCGACAAAAAAAATGCATTGCCATTCCCAAAACGATCCCTAGGTAAACGGACCCTCGAAAAGAGCAAGTCAACACTAATCTTCGCTCGGCCAATGAAATATCATGACCGCAGCAGCAGCAGCAGCGGCAGCGCAATAAAAGGACCTGCGCGTCCAAACAAATCGGCACGGAATTGACCATCTGTCAACGCGTGCGAGCGGAGAGCTCTCGCCTCGCGTGCTGATCGCCACCACCTCGGCACAAAGGAAGATCGGAGCGGGCGCGAACTCACCTCTCTCTCTCTCTCCCTCTGGCGCGATCCGCGGGCGAAAGGAAGAACGAAATTCAAAGGGCTGCGCGGGCAATAAAAGCGGAGAGCTCTTTCTTCGGTGAGGCGCGGCGGCGCGATTCGTTTATCGCGCGCCGCGGCGCGCAAATTGTTTAATTACGTGGCCGGTGGGCAGTGCGGAAACGGTTTACAGCGTGGCGAGCGCGCCCGAGGTGTCGTCGCTCTCTCTCTCTGCCTGTGTGCGTGTGCGCCTTTTCTTTTGGAATGTTTGTTAAAAGTGGCCGTTGTAAACGGGCGAGTCCATCGCCGAGGAGCCCGCTGTTCTGGCGCGGGGTAACAAAATGCTGCGGTTTTAGAGTCGGTCGGCTTTTATTAGTTGATTAACGCAGCGTTAGAACGTAATTTTTAGAACAGCTGTTTAGCTAATTCGATGTTATTCTGGCGGTTTTAAGAATAATTTGTTTTTATACGCTCCAATCTTGAAATTATTCTGAAATAATTAAAAGTACAAGAATAATATTTGTTACTTTCTTATTTTTTTCTAATTCTGTAATAAAAATGAATAATTCTTATAAAAATTAAAATTGTCATTTAAACTCCAATAGTCCAATCGAACTCGAACGAACCGCAGCGTGAATCTAAAAAAAAACCCTCTTAAAATACAGCGATCGAGAGATTGGCATTTTCCCGCCGAGGCGAAATAAATTTCCTCCCCCCCCCCCTGGAAAAGGGGGGCGTAATACGCAGTCGCTAATGCAAGATTCATCTCGCTAAACCATCGTTCACTTTGCGCTCGAGCCGAGAGAGAGGCTCGGCGCAATAATTTTTCCCGGCCTCGAGGACGCTTAAAAGAGCAGTTCAAAGCGAGGCTGCTGCGCGTCGAGAGGCGACAAATTACCGAGAAGTTTACCAATTCGAGGCTGGCCTGCAGTTTCTTTTTCTCGGCTTTTTCTACCGCCCCGGTAATCTGGGGAAAAGGGGATTTTTAAATTGGCTCCTTTGAGCACCGCGAGCTCCTAGTTGGGATGAGTTTTATCATCGTATTGGAATAATTTACCAGGAACTGACGCTTCGGGGGCTTTTTAGGTTCGCCGCGGGGAAATGCTGCAAAATGCTCCTTTTTGTTAAATGAAACGAGCGAGTCGAGTTTTCACGTAAATAATTTTCAAAATTTAGCTTTATACGTAGACCATATAATGATGATATCTTAGTTACATAATCAAAGTTTTCAAGAACTAAACATTTTTAAAGTATAAACAGGAATTCCCTAAATGACGAAACTCTTGTTAATACTCATATCCGCATCGGATATTAATCTTTTATATAACTTTCTTAACTTTCCTGACAGCTGTAAAATTTAGCAAAATGATGAGATACGAAGTATAAAATAACCTTCCAACAGTCAGCTGCATGCATCGCGAAATAAACCATTACATCAGCAAGAAAAATCTCTCCCGCGGCGGCAAAAAAAGAAACGCGATCAAGAGCGAAGCGCACTAAGCGGCGACCTCCGCGCTTTTTGCGCCACTCAGCGATTAATAAATCTCCCCAATAAGCGCGACAATCGGCGGCTAACGACTTCGCATCGGCATTAATCCCTCTGATTGTCGCGCGGACGCTCACAAAGAACGAGGCGAGCGCAGGACGGTGGCGGCTCCTGGAACGCGGAGCGCAAGATGCACCTGCCGAGAGCGCCTCGTCTCGCGGCGATGCGCGCCTTTTGACGGCGGCGAGGAAACGGCCGTGAAAAACGCGACAATTACCTCGCTGGAGAGACCGTTAAAAGACGCTGCGCTCCGCACAGATTAAACGGCTTAATTGGCCGCTTTGACGAGGAGAGCTGGAGACTTTGAGATGCGCCCGATTTTCACGCTGCTTGTCGCATTTATCAGGCTGCTTTCACGTCTAATCAACTTCGGAGTTTCTTTTAGCTTTTTGAAAAGATTTGCACTCGCTTACGAAACTTTCGATGAAAAAAGCGCCCGATAATTATCGTTTATTGACAAAAAAAAATTTAATTCGATGCTTCGTTGAGAATGTAAGAATCGTTTATTCACTATATATTTCTTTATAATTCTTAATTCGACTCTTGCGAAAACTATATATTACATAAGGAACACGTATAATACAAAGAAGCTAAATCCGTTAGCGCATAAACGAAAATCCAACAGCTCATCTCGAGGCCGAGCGCATCGAAATCAATCAGAGAATTCAATTCCGCGGCGAAAAATCCGGCAAAAAACCGCGCCGCCGCCGCCGCGGCTCTCTCGACTCGTGCAGTCGGAGTGCATTACGCCGCGGCTACACTCGGCGGGCAAAATCGGCGGGCCATTAGCGCATCGAGCTCGCTCTCTCGCGGCGCGCGCAGGAAGTCTGCCTCGGTGAAAGCAATAATATCTCCTTTCAGACATGCCGGAGAGGGATCGGCATGCGCGCGCGCGCCGCTCGCTTTTATATACAATACGAGGAATATCGGGGCTCTCGCGAGCGCGCGTTCCACAGGCGAGACAATTAACCGATGCAATTAAGACGTCTAAATTAATTCGGGCGCGATCTGAATGGCTGCACGGGGCATAATTGAGCGGGTTCTCACATCAGCGGCGCCGCTCGCTTTTACGCCGTAATGGCAACAATTACTTTATTTTACCCGCGCGCTCGCGAGAGAGAGAGAGAGAGAGAGAGAGAGAGAGAGAGCGAGTCTTCCCGGTTCTCAAGGCCCGGGCTGCTGCCGCCGCAGTCGCTGCAGATTTCATTTCCTCGAGCGAGCCGAGCCTATCTGCGCGGGCCCATCTTCGTCGTGTACTGCGTCTTTCGGGAAAGCGGCGGCGGCGGCGGCGGCTTTCCTCGTAGTGCGTTGCGCCGCGATGTATATGGAAAAAAAATGGGGAAGGAGTATTGGCACAATGACGCGGGACGCGCGGTTCCGCGTCGAGCGTCTGTTTGCGCTTCTTCTCCTTGATTTGACGTGCACTGTTGCGGCGAGGCTTGTTATTCGCGAGCGGAGTGATGTAAGGGAACGGCGCCGCCGGATTATGCTATTGTGTTATTGAATAAGCACGCGGCGTTTTTAATCATTAGTTTATGAAAGGAACTATTCCCGGGCCGTTTCTCAAGATGAATTTACGGTAGTTTTTCGCGTCGATACTTTCTTCGCTTACGGGGAATAATATAATTTGCAACACTGTGACAAAAAATCTCGCGGCGTCGTAACGAGTTACTTCCAGAGTTTTTAAAACGGAGCATTAAAAAATTTCAATAAACCAGTCGATTTCCGCAGTGTGCTATTCAATCATTAAAAAAAATGTAAAATGAAACTCCTATTCTTCTGCTTAAAGAGTATATAACCCATAAATTACGAGCAAATATTACAGAAAATAATAACTCGAGAGCGTCGAATTACCTTTTTTAACGAATTTTTTTTTCTCCTCCACGCTCGCGGCTCCTAACGACCATAATTGAATGGAGTATGTTATACCTGCATGAATACGTCCGTTATGCTCAAGAAACTCGCGCTTAACACGACTGCGCGCGCTCTTACACACTTTCGATTAATAAGCGTTAAAGCGCAAAGAGCGCGCGGCGGCTTCTTCCTGGCAGCGCGCGCGTTGCGAAATAATAATTTCGAGGCAGCAAAACAAAGCCAGGCGCAGACCGCACTTCGAAAGGCGACCGTTCCGTTTACTTTATAATAAGGCCCGCTCGCGGAGAGTCGCTCGGGCGCGGCGTGATTAGTGCGCGGGCCGCGTCCGGAAATTATGAAGCCTCCTCCTCCTCTTGCGCCCCGCGCCGATTATACAAATGCGCATTACTCTCACTTTCCTCCTGGGAAAGTTGCCGCTAATTATAATGGACGTTAAATAATCGCGCTCGCGTACCCGGAGAAAATCGCGGTTAATGCGACTTTAGCGCAAGAACGGCGGCCCGAGATTAATTAATCTCTCGATCGGATCGAGCAGGAAGCCAAGGATGCGTCGACGCGGATGCGATTTTTCCCCGAAGGAACTTTCGGACGCGCTGTGTGTGTGTGTGTGGGTGCATTGTCGATTGTAGTTTCGCTGCAGCGCCGACTTGTATAATGTATACTTTTCTGTGCATTAAACTTTTTATGGGAAATATTCTTCTTGCTCGAAGCACGCGTATGGAGATTGTGGGAAGGAAGTGGATCGTTGATGGAAAAGTTTTTTTCTGGATTTTACCGAGAACGAATCGCCGTCTATTGTATTAGATAAGCGAACGAAAGATTATGCGGGAGGTGAAGATTTTTCAATAGCACGTGTTTGCACTGATTAATTAATAATAAACTGCTTAATTATTCAGAACTCGAGAATTGAACGAGACGTGTGCACCTGTTAACCGGCAGCTGATTTCTTGTGTTACTTCTCAAAACTTCGTTCGAGTTTGCGGAGGTAGATAAAATTGGACCCCAGTAAGGCGACGCAGTTGTCGAACCACATGAGCAAACAAGTGCCCGAATTTCGTTTTTTTCCTCTGCATGATTTTATAAACAATTTAATTAATTATTTGTAACGCTTGATTAATTTAATAACAGTTAAAGATCATTCGAAACTTTCCAGAAACAAGGTTTTTTCCATCGTTTCAGGCGCATCGTCACTGCCTGATGTACAAGACTGCGCTTTAAATTCGTAATTAATGCAGTAAAAACTTATTATATAAAAACGAATATTGATTAGTGAAGCACACTCGTATCTTTTTTAGAAAACAATAGAAACGGACACTTTCGTCAAAACATTTTCCCCAGTGGCAATGAAATGCACAAGCAAAGCTAATAGCCGTGACAGCCAGTCCCCCAAAATATAAGGGACAAGAGCCAGCAGCCACTTGCCGGCACAAAAGACGCAATCCCAGACTTGGCACATGCGATATCCCGGGCAGGCTTGCATCCGCGATCGTCATGCATTTTGCATGACGACGGGCCGCACAGCTCGGCTCGGGTTACCCGTGTCCAAAACTCGGCGGCGGCGGCGGCGGCGGAAAGACAGAGCGGCGGTGGCTCCTCGGATCGATGCGACGGACTTGGATTAACACGTCTAGCTGGCTAAGTAGCGCCGTGCGCCGCAAGTAAAACGAAGCAAGTCACGCGGGGAGTTTAGCCGCATGCGGGGAAAATAACGAGCGAGCTGGATTGCGCTTCGGCTATGGCTTCTTCGCACGACAGGCCAATAAAACGCTCCTCTGGGCCGCCTGTAAAATGCTAATTCCGCCCGCCGCCGTAGCCGCGATTCCGACGCGTTTCCAAACGGATTTCACTCGCGCGGAAATGTTTCCGCTCCGGCCCCGAGAGCCGTATATACGCGGCCCTTCCGGGATACCGTGTATGTGGGAATCGGGGCTCCGAGGCTCGCGTAATTGCGCCCGATGGCCCGAGTTTTGATTTAGACTGACTTTCCTTCCCGAGGTGCTTTTTTTTCCGAGCCATCTTCGACGCCGCTGATAACTTATGTTGGATTTTTGGATTCGTGCTTTCGGACCGTGAATTCGAGCGAACGTCGAATTTTCGTGTCACCTGGAGCGTGGATTTTTTTTACTGTAATCCGGATAACTTTTTAAACATTAATTTACAAACACGGTATTATTATGTTTCTTGAAACGGATACGCGAGGCAAAAAAAATCCGTAAAAAATCGGGGCTATAAAGAAAGACTTATCAACCCATTAAACGAATTAAAACCTTCAGCCAACAGCGAACTTCAAAGAATTCCACAATAAAGAGCCGCGGCAGTCGATTAAGACTTTTTTCCTCCTAATTACCTCGTACATCCAGTCTCAAACGAGAGGAGGGATATATATACACATATATCTCCGATCACACGGCTCCGCATCAAAGTATCGCCTCTCCGTGCCGAAGCCCGACTTTCCTCTTCCTTGGCAATTTCCGCATTAAATCGTCGTTTATAATCCCGAGCGTGAAATCGCGAAGCCCCGACTCGTGTGTCGCCCGTAAACATTCCTTCCCGCGCGCGCATATAAGTCATCGTTCGACAGCAACTGTCGCGGCCTCCGACAAAGCCTCGCGGGACCCAACAAAAGCCCCGCGCGCGCGTTAAGCGGCCCGAGGAAGAAAAAAAAAACTATAAGGAAGATTAATCGCGACGGCGCTGCGGCGGTGCGGCTGATGAATCGCGGCCGCAGCTTAATAAAGTAATTACGGCGCGTTAAGCGCACACAGTCCGAGTCCGAAACGGCGGCCCGAGGAATGCTCGAGCCACCGAATATTATATGCGCGTTGCGGGGCCGGTAATGATAATAACGATAATCGTCGCCGGGACGTCATTACGTACACCGGTTCTCCTCCCTGCTCTCGGCGGGTGATCGATGCTGATTTCCGAGCGTGAAGCTGCGTGTACAAGCCGAGCGGCGGATTCCGCGAGATATTGAAAAAGTCCGTAAGTGGCAGAGAGAGTCGGGGCCCGCGTTAAGAGTGCTTCGCGCTTTTTTTCGCGGGAGTCTCTTTTGTCGCCGGACAGCTCACTTCCTAACGTGTATACGAGAGATAATTGCTGCCGTCTCGTTTGTCGTTGGCTTGATTCGAGAGGGTCTTTTATTTTTTTTCTTTTGAGAGAGGAGCTCCGCTGGCGATTGACAATATAGTTTTGTAATCGACGGAAACTTTTTGGGCGACGAGTCGCAATTACGTCAAATTTGTACCCCGCTGTTTTTAATTTTCTGGATCCTTTCAATTTGAGTTTGACGTAATGACTTTTTTTCGAGAGGAGCGCTTTTGAATTGATTATAGTTACAAAAGGGAGATGCTACGAAAATTACGCCTTGTGAAACATGGTAATCGTCTCCATAACCGAATTACGTTTTTTAGCTTGGAGTAATTGTGTCCCTTAATTTTTGAAGTAGCTGCTAACTGTTCATTTTTTCAAATACAACATTCATTAATCAATACATTTTAAATTATTAAGCAAAATTTTTCGATTATTAATCAAAGAATGTAGCAGAGGCTGACTTGGTTCAGATGGTGGTCTGAAAAATTTCTTCACAAAAAAACAATTTCTCATCGGCTACATAAGTGCACAGAATTAAATCACTTTATGTCGCGCGTCCTGTTATACTTGCGTCTTACTTTCTGATGTCGTGAACCCTTCAAAAGGCATTCGCTAATAACGCTGCGGGCCATCCATCTCTTTTCCTCAGATCTGCATTGAAAACTTCAACAATAAAATAAGCATCTTTGCTCTCACTTCTCCTGCAAATGAAATTTCCATGAATAATTCCTCGATGAATCATGCTATAAAATTTAGTTCATCATTAAATAACAATTTAAGAAGGCGAATAAGAAAAGAGCTCGCCGAAGTGGAGTAAAAATCGGTTTTAATTAAAATCTAGCGCGCTCACAGCCTTGCCCTCTATCAAAAGTTTATCCACGGCCTGGCGGCGTGGCAATAAGGCCTTATTCGTTCGCCGGCGTTCATCAGGCTTGGCGCCCGTCAAGGAAGGCGGCTCGGCTTTATATTTGCAAGCAATTTGCGCTCTCGCAAACGTAAAAAGTGACCGAGGTACACGGGCGGGCGCGCAGCTCTCTCTCTCTCTCTCTCTCTCTCTCTCGGCCGATATCAATCATGCGCGCCTCTCTCTTACCCTCACTTGCGGCGAACTGCATTTTATTGCAGCCCCTCTTACGGCCAATCGGCAAGAGCTATTCACCTTTTCCGTTCCGTGCATTAAGCGGGCAAATATATGCAAGTGCGCGCGCGCGCACGCGCGGATGGACGCGTAATTACCATTGTGAGGCCGCCGCCGCCGCCGCCGCTCTCTCGAAATTGGATCCTACCACGAGCGGACTTGTAGTTGTACTTGCCTTGCGCTTCGGCTTTGTTTATGCGCGCTGCGGCTGACTGGAAATCGCGGCTTTCTGCGATTTGTCATGAGGGAGATTCTATTTTTACTGGCGTTTCTTCTGACTTAGATGTTGAATTAAATTGATTTATTAGGTGCGGCGCTGTTTTGAGGGAAAACAGCTTTTAATGAAGTGTACTCTGAGGTCTGCACTGCGCAGTGATTACCATTATTTATGCATTAAGGCGCACATTCTCTTTAAAAGTACGTTCTATGTGTAATTACTGCGGCTTACACTTAAAATAGAACTATTTAATGTAGATGGAAGGTACAAGCTATAAAAAGAACAAGTCATTAAAAAAACAAATTTTCTATGTACATAAGTTTATTTATACAAAGATCGTACGTTTTATTCATGTACAAATAGTCTATGTACAAAAATGTGTTTGTTTTACTTTTTCGTTACAAACTTTGATAAATGTGTATCTAATTGTTGGTTCCCTTTCGTCAACATCTTAAAAATTTATAATGATTAAACGATGAAAGTTTGAAACACTAAACTTATTTATTCGGAATACGATCGAATTAAAGACTTACGTAAGTGATATTATATAATTATTCATGTATCAACTTCCATTATCATTAATAGCCTACAAATGAAATTGCTATTAAATAGATTCAACAAAAGAATTGAATTCAATTCAAAATAATTTCCAGTTGTATTATGAAAACTATATGTACGATTATAATAAAGTCATTTCGATGAGAATCTTAAAAATAAATAAGTATAAATGTATAAATAATCGATCTAAAAAAGAATGTTTACAATAAATTCAACGTCGTTCTAAATACGTAACAATCGTAGAAAAATATTTAAAAACATTTACAGTGATTCAAAATGAAAACATCGGTGCCTTACGACTTCTTGGGCTTCTTGATCGGCTCCAATCCACTATCGTATTCGGAACAATTGAGCATTCTGACATTCTTGAGCATCCCCGTCCTGCGATCCTGCTGCCTGAGCGACTGTCCCCCGGGCGTCGCGGCTCCTTTCCTGGCCTGTCCGTCGCTCCTGAAAGCAGAAACAGCAAAAAGGTGAGGCTCGCCGGTGCTTAACTGTCGCATTAGGGGCAACCGGCAATTTCCGATAATTCGTGCGGAGGCGCGACATATGCGGCCTAATGGAAAATTGACAAAAAACGCTTGCTCGCGATGCGCTTTTTAGAAGGAGGCGGCGGATCACGCGAGGCCCCTAACCAACTGGCGTGCCGAATCCCTTTCTCCGGGCGTCGTCGTCTCGCTGTTCTTTTTCTTTTCTCTCTCTCTCTCTATCTGCTCTAGAAGAACCGCGCATTACACGCACGACACGGCTGCCTCTTTTTCGTAGGGCTGCGCGGAGCAACCGATGATTATATTATAAAGCCGAGCGCAGCGACGCGATGAGCACTAATGCAAGAACGTCGAATCGAGGAGATCGCCCGGCGATTGCGATTCCGCGAAGAGAGTTTCTTTATGTGCAGGCTGCTCTCTGCAGATGATATATCGTTCGATCGGGATGATAACGAGCTGAGCGAGGAGGAAAAGCGTAATTTTGACGAGGGAGATATGAATTTTTGTTTAATTGGCTTTACGAGTTCATTATGTTTTAGTATAGTGCAGGGAGTTTGTGGCGAGGACTTAATTATATTTTAGATTCTTAATTACTCGGTAAATTAATGAAAAATAAGCCTGGCTACAGAATTTGCGATGAAAAATTTCTCGGACAAGTTAATATCTTCGTGTTTCTTTTTTTTTTCGATAAAAATCAGTGAAATACTTTATGGAATAAGGAGTATACACACGATTTCGAGGAAATGTATCTTGTATCGCACACGAATATCGAAATCGTTAAATTGATGCAAGAACATTTAATAATTAAGGGTTTTTGAAATTTTACAAAATTTATTAGACATAGCAACAATGATAATACTTAATTTGGAGGAAATCTACATAATTTAAATAATGTTAATTAATTTAAAATGAATAATTTACCATTAAAAATGATTAAGCAATGGCAAGAAAAATTTCCACTCACATTTATCGAAATCATTAATATAAGCATCACTTTCAAAGATTAAAAATATGACACGCTGAGAAAATATCTATCAGGCGCGAAATTAGAGAAATTAATTGCTGTAATTTTCGAAATGCCTTGTATTTAAGACATTGATTTCAAAGAAAAAAAAATGTTATCGTAAATTAATGAATCACGTTCTTTCATAATCACACGTACGATTGGATCATCTTGAAAGATATTCGCTAAAGTATTTTCAAAAAGCCGTTGAATCGTATGAAACAATGTAAGAAGTTTTTTTAGTAGAGTTCTTAAAAATACATTTCTTGATAATTGAATTCAATTCATTATATTTCAATATACTTATATTTGAAAAACCTGCTTTAGACATCATTAACATCAACACACGTGAAAGATAAGATAATCGATAATTATTTTCACTACATTAATTTTAATATCTCTATTATTGCAAGATTCTTGCGAGATGTCCACTTATACAAGTAGCAAACGCAATCGAGCTTTGAATTTTACTGCCCATCAACAAAAATTCCAAATATATAATTCAGATTTTTTCATAACTCATTCAGAACTAGAGTCACATCCGATATTTACTTTCATCGCTCGCCTTCACATCGAGACTCCCAAAACAAAAAGCCGTGATTTCCAGATAAGCCGGCAAAGCACGTAATTACTTCCCAGTGAAAGAGTAACCCCCGACATCGGCTAATCTCGAAACGT
This sequence comes from Ormyrus nitidulus, assembly GCA_900474335.1. Taxonomy (NCBI): domain Eukaryota; kingdom Metazoa; phylum Arthropoda; class Insecta; order Hymenoptera; family Ormyridae; genus Ormyrus; species Ormyrus nitidulus. The sequence continues at coordinate 27,582 of UCOL01001347.1, forward strand.
CAGAGTCTATAGAGCTCGACATCGGGGGCGATAATTCGCTTTCAGCGCTCGGCGAGCGACGCGCGACGTCGGCCTAACAAACGAGCTCTCGCGGCCAAAAATAACTCCCGGTGCCCCGCGACATTACATTAGCGCTCTGTACACACGCGTCGCCTCGTATAACGCCCGGGCTCGAAATATTCTGGCGCGCACCTGCGCGCGCCTGCTCTCTTTCTCGGCCTGCCCCACCTGCCGAGAGGCGAAGAACGCGCGAGGCGAGGGAGAAGGAAGAGAGGCGCGCGCGTGCTTTACTTTTTTGCTCTCTCTCTCTCTCTCTCCTCGCGCGCTCTCTCGCGTGCGCACGAATATAAAAAATGTCTAAATCCGCGAGCACGCAATCGACGCGGTACGCGACGAATCCGCGCGCCGATTGCCGACTTTACTGGGAAGCTAAATTGATTGCGGACTCGAAATTCGCTTTTAACGCGGGGAGAGGTGCGTACGACTGAGATTCGTGATTTAATTAATTTTTTGAGTATAAGCGACCGGTTAACGACGTCACTTCTGCAGTCAATTTTTTTGTCGGCGTTTTTTATTTTAGAAAGGATAATCGCTACGATTATCATACGGTGGATTTATAATTATTCAGTGAATTAGCTGAAACATTTGTACCGTGACAATGATAATTTGTGGTGTTCTCGTTAGGTTTAAAAACTCGTTCATATTATTTTATTCCAAATTGACTTTCACATTGACTATTGACTACATCTAATTTCAGATATTTAGCAAGATAATCGAATTGTTTAAAAACAGCTTAAGCGATTCCTTATAAAAAAAAAAAAGAAAAAACCTGCAACGTCACCCATCAGTCGCGTCCTCGGGCCCTGCATCAGCTTTGCTTTCTCGCATATTCCCCGCGCCGCGGCGGCGGGCAGCTGGTGCGCAGCCCAGAGAGTCGGCGGCTCCAACGTGCATTGCGAACGCAAGTACGGGGGAGAGGAACGGCAGGCGGCGGCGGCGGCGGCGGCGGAGGAGGAGAAGGAGGGGAGAAGGTAATCGCGCGCGGCTCGGCCTCTCGACTCATTGGACCGTCACCAGCCCGCCTTTCACCCATTAAAAGTGACTCGCGCCGCCACATCCCGCCCGCAGAGCTCCTCTCCCGCTTCCTTCTCTCACGCCCACGCGCCCGGAAAACGGCCGCACGAACACGTACACGTATATATTCCGGCCGCACTTGTTCAAACTTTCGCTTTCCGACGAAATTCCTTTTTTTTTTTTCGCGCGCGCGAGATCATCGCGAGAGTTTCGACAGCTGTGCCTGGCATTGCGATGCGACGGCACCGCTGGGAATTTTTGCGCGATGGAATTTCCGCGCGGGAGCTTTTGTTTGCCGAAATTTAAGGGGTAATGATACGAGAGCTGGGACGTGCGAAGAATTCCGCTGTGCGGCAGAGCAAATATTAGCTGCGTTGCTCGGTCCGGGTTTTCTGTGAAAATGTTCGCGAATGAGTTTAGGGAGATAATAAACTTAAAAATAATGACCGAAAACGGCGCAAATTTCGTATATTTAGATAAAATGTTCTCTTCACTCTTAAACATTCCCGTCAAAGATTTAAAAGTCGTAATTGCTTAAACTCAACAATCAAGGCCTGCTAATATTCTTTTTGACGAGACGCATCCGCCGTCATAAACCAGTCGAATAATCACCCGCGCAAAAGCGCAACATGAAAGGCGTGCGCGTTGCGAAAGAGAGAGAGAGAGGGTTCATCGATACGGAAAAATTCAAATTAACCGCGGCACCCCAGCCACACTCGTCCAATTCGAGAGCCACTCGAAAAAGCCTCCCTCTCGCCGCACCCGTCGAATCATTTCTCCACCCCTTTCGGCTGGGTGAAAAAAAAAAAGCGCGCCGCGTCGCGCGGTAATAACTCTCTGACGAGAAAAAGGGGTCCGATTTCTCGCTCCCGCGGCAGCGATTTGAGGGCGCAGGTGTCCTTTGAGGATCCGGAGCGGCGCACTCTGCGTGCGCTCGCTCCGCTGGACGACACGTCGCCTTATAAATGACGACTGCTCGCTCATCTCTCTCGGCCGGAAGCGGCGGTCGCATCAGTCTGTTTAATAGCCGTATTGTATAATTATGAACAATGGGGGAGAGGAGGAGGGGGGGAAGGAGAAGGTGTGCATGAGTGCTGCCGCTCTGACGTGAAATGTACACCGGAGTAAGAGGAGCCCCCGGGACATCGTCCCTCTCTCTCCGTCCGAGCGATCATGTCCGAGAGTTGCGGGACGCGTCCGCGAAGTTCCGACGCGATATGACGGATGGACGCCGACGCGCATCGGCCACTGCCCCGACAGTTTTGACGGCCGCCCGAGCCGAGCGTATACACCGACGAGCTTTATGGTGACGTTTGTACATGCGGGATGAGCCCCGCCACGATGGATGAGTACTGTTACGCGCTCGTGAGCCGAGTCGAGGCGTGTGCGTTTGTGTGTGTGTGTGTAGGTGTTGAAATTTCGGCTCTGCCCTTTTCCAAAAATTGCCAGATGCTTCGAATTTTGATGTAGTTTTTTGTTTTTGGAAATGCGTTTCGGCGCGCTCGAAAACAGCTCCGCTTAGACTTTTGCCGGAATTGCTGCCGGGTGAATTGTGCTTTTTCAACGAGCTCGATGCACCTGTTTAGTCTCTCTCTCTCTCTCTCTCTTTTCTCTTTCGATCTCGTTGCCGGACGCTATTTAGCGGCTAATTAAAAAGCGACGGAAAAACTAAAGACCGTACAATTACGCAAGAAAATTACGCGCGGCCATCCCATTAGAGAAGCGCGCGTTAAACTATCCCCGCGGCAGCTGTATAAAAATGAGTGCGGCGCGGGGCGGAGGAGTATTATAAAAAGTAGCTCAGAAATTGTGCAACCCGCGCGCCGCGACCATTAGTTTTTTTCCTCCATTTACGTAAACGTATGAATTTTCCGAGAGAGTAACGTGCCGGGCTGCGTCCTTACGGGCAGGGACTTTCGCGTGATCGCCGCCGCTCGCTCGCTCGCGCGCACGTGAAGCCACGCGTGAATCCGTCATTAATGAGCGTCGGCGTGCACAGAGTCGGGCCGCGGATCTGCGCCGCGATGAATAAACGCGCTTTATTCGCTCGTGGATGCTCTATAGCCGGCCGGCGCTTTTTCTCTGCGCTCTCTCTCTCTCTCTCCCGTTGGCCATTGTTGCGATTCGCGGTTTTCCGTTTCGTAATGCTCGCGGGGACTCGGGCAGCCGCGTTTCGGAGTCATCGTGCGTGACAATGGGCGGTTTCGACTGCTAATTGACGGAGTTATTTGTGAACGAGTTTATGTAAACATACTTAGGCACGGTAATTTCGTGTGTGCCGTTTCTTTTTTTTTTTTCACCGAAGCTGTAGGCTTATATACCTCTCTCTCTCTCTCTATCCGAGCCTGCGCTTTTAACTCTCCGTAAATAACGATAATTTTTTTAATGCCCGCTCATTTCGAGAGGGCTCATTTATGCCGTGCGCGGCTAGGAAAATCTTTTAACCTTTTATTTTTTAATTCTCTTTCCTGTATTACAGAGTTCCGAGAACGACTGAGGTGACGTTCGCCTTTTTAATAGCGTTTACGTGCTATAATGTTGAGTTTAATTATATTGTTTTTGCACCGTCTGCCATTCTGCAAAATAGGAAATGGAAATAAATATTAATTGGCCTTTGCGCGAAGCCTACAGATTTTTTTTTTAATTTAACAAGTCCTTTGCGTCAAAACCGAACAGTCTCTGGCCTTTACAAACAGCGCATAAATAATAATTTCAGTTATTTTGGAACAAAGTTTTTTGCAAAGCCGCACATAATCGCACGAGTTACTCACCGATAAACCAGAAAGCGGATCTTTTACGACTGAATAATTTTATTTCCCAACAATGACAGGCTCATTAAAACCGAAACGTTTCATCGGTGAAATTCCAACAAAACAAAACGCTCGCCGCGACGTAAACATTTCCAATGTGAACGACCTTCGCCGACGCCGATGAAGCGTGCGCTAATCGTCCCCTCTCTCTCGCGATAATTAGTTTTTCACGAGCGGAAAAAAGCGGCAGCCTCGCCGCTAAAAAGAGGCATGGCGCGACAACCTAAAAAAAAAGCAGTGAGAACACTCGTCTCTCTCTCTCTCTCTCACCTCTGATTGGAGAGTCGGTTCTGGTGTTTGGGCCTGGACTGCTGGGCCTCCTCTCGCTCCCGAATGGACCTGCCGGCCCCGCCGATTTTTTGCGGCGGGTCCCTTAATGCGAAGCTCTTGGCGTAATGACCCAGATGGAGATCCTTGCGATTGAAGACCTCGCGCATCTCGCGCGGGTAGCTCGAGTAGAAGCGGATCCAGGAGGTGTAGGCTGCGAAAAATAGAGAGCGTATACGATTATTTATCTGCACCTGGGAGAGCGCGACGCTCATTTTTCATTCGGGTGCAGTGATTTGCGGTTAATGAAATATCTAATGGGCGGCGAGGATCACGAATTTGTTAACGTTTCAATTATAATTTTTTTTTTTTTTTTTTTTCGTTTGGGAGAAGGAATTCGTTTTTAATGCCGTCTTTATAATCCTATAAAAATTTTAATTAGCTCATTTGTCTTTACGGACATTTTTCAAAGCGAATGAGCGAGACATTTATTCGGGAAGTTATACGTGACGAGATTATAATTTAATTCTTCAATTTTGCGTTGCGTCACATCCTGTGAATGATAGCCTAACGATGGCACTTACCAAACTTAAATAAGCTGCGCACAATCTTAAAGACGCTTCTATTATCTTCAAATACTCGATAAAAATGCTAATCCTACTGAATTCTATATTTGATCTGCTGTTCAAACAGTACGAGCAGACCAGATCACACAAAGATTACCGCGACTGCTTACCCTCTCACGCTCAAAGTCACAATTAATTCCCACGAAGCAATCCGCGACTTCCCAAAGTCACCGCTGGAACGAATTCCCGATATCTCGCGTAATTCCTCGTCGTGCTTCTCTCTGGTTTAGCAGACGAGTGGCAGGAACTAAAGAAAATCCGCCCCCTCGGCGGCGTTCCATTAGCCGGGGGCTAATACACCTATATGCGCGCTATTAAGGAGCATTAGGCCGGGCCGCCGAGCAGTCAAGTGCCGGCGGCTAATAGTCGCCGCGCGCGGCCTGAGAAAGTTTCCGAGCCGAGGAGGGGGAGATATTATTCCTGGGAAGCTGGGAGCGCGACATGTGCTGCTGCGCGTGCATCCGCTTTCTCTCTCGCGTTCTACAGGACTGTGTGTATAACGTGCGAAACTACGCGCACATAATGCCTGAATTAAGTGTTTACAAGGGGTTCGGGCTGTGCTGCTCTCCCGCCGTAGCCGCCGTAGCCGCCGCCGCGCCGTTTTTACGGGATTAGGTGCTACAATGCGTTTAAGCGTGAGATACCGTCGAGTCATCTTTTTTATTCATTACGAATTTACTGCGGGTATTACTTTTTTCCTGCCTCATTTTTTCTCTTTCACGCGCCAACTTGGTAAATTGATTTTTCTTATACAACACTCGACTGCGCGCCGAATAATAAAGTAAGAGTATTTTTGGAAGGTTTTTATAATTCGACGTTTTTCCCTCACTTCTTCCAGCGCTTATTTTTACATCGAGAAGAAACTTTTAAGATTCTACAAGCCGCGAATGGCCCTACAATAAAGTCAGCTTTCCAGCCTGACCGAACAGAAATGACGACCTTGATCAGGAGCTGAAAAGCGAGCGCAAAACCGCGACAAAAGAAAAGACCTCCAAGGGTACAGCGGGGAGAGCTTTCTCGTACCTCGCACGCTCGTCGGTTCCCGACTTCCGGCGAGTTACTCCGCGCATTTCCGTCGCACGCGCGACGCGCCGTCGTTGTACGAGCAGAAAAGCTCGATCCGCGGCAAAGCGCTAAAGAAAGCACCCTGTGCCGTATACGCACACGCGTGAAACTCCTCTCGTCCTTTCCTCGGGATAAAAGAGAGAGGGGGAAGGACTGGGTTTTCGTCCATTTAATACATAAATCTGCGACGGTTTCGCGCTGGCGGGCGTCGCTCGCATTGTTCCTAAGTGATGTAACTGCGTCTTATTGTATTTGTGTCCTGTATCGCATTGTTAAGAGTCCTCTCGGCACAAAGCGTAAGTGGTTTCGGCGGAAGCCACATTAAGTGGTTGGATTGTGTCGTCGCAGTCGTCGTCGTCGGGGCGCCGACGCCAGAGTCGACCCGACACCCACCGCGCGTCTCGGGGGCGCTGTACAAGTCGACGTGAGCGGGCGGTGTCGATATGCCTCCTCTGGATACACGCCCTTCAAGCCTTCTCCTCGTTCCTTCCGGTATTGTTGCTTCCTTTTATTAAGCTCTTAGACGATACTTTTACTCATTTATATTAAGTAAAGATGAGTATGTACGAAGTCATCTTTCTGGTTTCAAATCTTTCGAGGTAATTCGGGGGAAACTGATGGAGCGAAAACCTCGGTATTTACATAACATATCCACAGGGGCGCAATGAAAGATTAATAACGTCGGTGGTACATTTATTAACACGAAGCACGCATTACAACGAGTGCCCGGAGGAAAAATTCAGCAGGCGTTACGAAAAGATTAATACATCTCCCGAGCCAGTGGGCATCGTACATAAATAAATTGACGAATCATCGACACGTTTTAATCATCCAGTTCATCGATTCAAAGGGCCTTTCCGAGCAAATTCACGCGAGAATTAGCCCCGCGCGGAGAAGAGGGGTATCAAAGTCGGTCGGCATCGGGGGGCTGCTGCTGCTGCTCGACGCGCACTCGGAATCGAGTGGCTGAATCTCGCCGCAAAAAGGGGGGAATGGGGGGGGGGACGAACCGAGAAAGCCGGAGGGGTCGGAACGATCGGGTCGGGAGAGAGAGAAAGCTGTTTGGCTCTATTGGGGTGATAATGTTGCGAATTAGCGAGATTTCCACTTCCTCGGGCGTATAACTCAGGGCGCACGCGCGCGTCCGCGCCATTGTCGCCGCGGGGAATTAAATAAATTTCGAGGCAGGCGCGATACCGAGTACGTGTATATATATACGCATGGGAGAGAAAGAGTGTAGCGGATTTCTGTCGCGGGGGGGGGGGGGGGAGGAGGGGATAATGGCGTCACGGGTGCCGAGCGAGCAGCGCCAAATGAAATTATTGTCTACGGGCTCGTGCGCGCCTCCGCCGGCGCAGGAAATGAAAGTGCGAAAAGGCCGAGGAGAGGAGAGAGAGAGAGGACGACGAAGAGGCCGAGAGCCGCCGGAGTGCGTAATGCGCTTTGAAAATTTTCTAATAAATGACGATACCGGCGACGTTCTAGCTGTCCGAGCGTGAAATTCGCGAGATAATTCGCTGCGTTGAGAAATGGATTGATCTTTCGCGGAGGGAAAGAGTCAGTCGGGGAAATTAGGAAGCTCGGTGCTGCTTAAAATGCGAGTAATGGAAACAATAAGCGAATAAAAAAAGCCGCTGAAAAACATTGCATAAATTATACGTGCATCGCAGCAAAGTAAAAAAGCTACTTTTATTATTCATTAATTCGACCTAGTTCAATTTTTCACTCTAGTACTCAACGTAATCCACTGCGGTTTTTCTACTTTTTAACTCTGATGTTTCAGCTGGTGTATCGCAAGATTAATAACCAGTTCGAAAAGAAAGCGGACCATTACTGCTATAAGTAAAGTTCGCGAAAATGCGATTCGATTAAGAAAAAGTTTTACGGGCCGACTTTGAATTTAAGAAAGCACGATGGATCGAATAAAACTAGCTTTTAGCGTACTCGCCGCTCTTAAAGAGCCTCGGCAAGCAGAAAGCTAGCACTAAATAACACATCAAAGCAGTTATCGATCACAAACCGGAAACTTGATAAATTAATCCGGCGATTTTTCACACAGGGCGCGGGGGGAGAAAATCCGGCCTCTCTCTCTCTCTCTCTCTCCCTCCCTCTCTCGCCCGCACAATTATTCCATCAATCACGAGGCTCGCCCGAGAGCAGCGGTCAAGTGGTTAGCTGTGTAGCGTCAGTCAAATTCGCCGATCGGCTGTAACGGCCTCGGCTAAAAACCGTGGCTAAGCTTCCCTTCGCTCGGCCTCCCGGCGGCCGCGAAACAACAACGATTCCGCGGCCGCTCCGCAAAACCTTTTAGGAAGATTTATGGGCCGAGCGGGACCATCGCCGTTCCCTCTCTCTCTCTCTCTCTCTCTCGCTCCGCTCTCTTTCTGCGGATATTTTACGAGCGAAACGCGCGCGCGCGCGCACGAGACCGATTTAAATGATGCACTTCGATTGATTTCGGCTTCCCCTTCCCAGGCTTTACGAGTCGATCTATTATGCCTTGGCCCGCAGAGTCCTGGAATTCTTTTCGCTCCGAGTTTACGTGCTTTTATATAACTTTTTCTGCGTATTTTTCGTGCAACGAAAACTGTCGTGTAAATAACTGCTCGTAAAATTTTTACTTAATTTTATTCTTTTAAGGAATCTGCCTTTTGAACCAGATTTTCGTCGCGACAAATTTCTCTTCGAAATGCAGTTTTCGAAAGTTTTACGAATATAATTCTACAGCTCCTCTCAAGGTGCAGCGTTTAATTTACGGTGCGCGGATTTGCATAATTCATGCGCGCTGAATTTTTTAATTTCAAAAAGAAGTTATTTTCTTCGAGCGATTAAAGGGATTGCATACTGCGGTTACGCGGCGTTACTATCCGTACCGGGGAATGATCATACTCATAAGTTCAGCTGCCCTTCGCATATATAATAATAACAGTGCCCCAACCTTGTAGCGTTTGAAGTCATTACTATAATAATTTCCTGAAATAAAGCGCATAAAATATCGTATAAATTGCGCGAGCCGATTTTTTATATTACGTTTAATTGGTTTAATTAGCCGAGACACGGCGCGAAATCATGAAAATCTTAATAAGCTAAAAATTTATGTTCTCTTATACCTGCAATCGGGTGCCAAAATCTTGTAAAACGTTGACACGTTGCAATTTGAACTCTTGGCTTGGCTTCGTTGCCAGAATCATCCGAATGAATTTTCTCGTCAATGAGATCACGTGTTCGTTTGTAATTGCATTTCTTAACTTGTTAATAATCTTTACTTAAAAAACTCAGTCTCATTCCTTAATATACACAAACATTACATTGCCTTTAAATATTCACAAAAGATATAAAGATATCGCGACGTCTATTGATAACAGCCTGGAACCGGTCATAAAAAACGACGGCTCACTAAAAATGTTTATACAAATGTAAATGCAAATTATAAAATGCAATTCCGACTTCAAAAGCCCCTTAACTCCATAAACTCTCAGCTCGAGCTGCCGGGCAAGTAGTTAAATCGCATTTTTTCCACTATCCACACCCCTCGAGTAGTGCGAAGAAGACACAAGAATGGAGGCAGCGGCGCGCTTTCATGTTCGAGGGGGGGCGGCCGCGCCGCCCCATCGCGACTCAGCACACCCCACTCGGAGAGAGGACGGCGCACCCTAATGGATTTATTATTGCGCAAAATAAATTCTTCCCCGTAATAACCCTAATAGAGTAACCATGGCATAGCAAACAAGATCATCCCTCCTCGTCCGTATAGACTATGTAAATATACGCGACCGACTGCGCCGACCCATAATTTCGAGTGCAGGGGGGGCTGACTTCGCCAGGGGGGATGGAGGCGAGGCCACTTGGATTGGCTTATAGTCTTTAAGGGAAGACGAGAGAGCTGCATCGCCGCAGAAGAGACTTCCCTTCGTTAAACGTAACTCGCTTACGTTTGATTGTTTCTAATTCCGAATAAATTGGAGCTCTAATCGCTTTTCGTTACTCTTCGTTAGCATATTATGGTCTATAAACGACGCCGACTCGATGCTTCTCGAAGGGGTCTGCGCAATCTTTATCGACGGAGAGATGCTTCGAGAGAAACAATGGGAGAATTGAAATAAGAGAAAATTCAACTTGGAAAATTTTAGAGCTTCATTCGGTTAATTAACCTCGAGCAGCAGCCTGCGTCAAAGAGTCTGTTTGAACAATTTAAATTCAAAAATAAAACTTGTTACGTAATTGCGCAAAAGCATACATATCCTTGTTGTAACAATCCCCCGCATGCATACGCCGTTATCTTATTGTTGTTAAATCCTCTTACTTTCACAAACATCAAATAAGATTCACGTGTTTAAAAAATGCCATCCCTCATTATCGTCAAGCATTCCACTGTAAAATTAACAAAACGCCGTATTATTTTAGCAAACAAACCGGGCATACCTTTACAAGCCATAGAATAGAATTTCTTGCTCTCGATGATTAGATTCTCGAAATCGTTCTGCAGTGCGATGGCAGCCTCGTGCACCGAACGGTGCTTGGACAACGGACCCAAAAGCTTCGACAGTACGTCCTCCATGTCCTCCTGCTTGATTCGTATCCTTCGGGACTCGAGCATGCGCACGAACTGGACCTCCGGAGGTGTCAGGAAAATTGTCGCCGTTCCAGAGGTGCCCGCGCGAGCCGTCCTGCCGATTCTGTGCACATAGTCGCGGGCCGAGGTGGGACCTGTGTACTGGACTACCGTATTAACTTTCGGCAAGTCCAATCCGCGAGCGGCGACATCCTGAAATGGAAATTGTATGTTATTGTTCGATAAACTTCAGGTATATCCAAACTTTTGTTTAATAAACTATTATCGAACTCCTTTCACTTTCGAAGATACCAAATTTAAAAATTTCTAACTAAATGCACATAAAAAAAACGCGCTCAAAATTCAAAGCCGAAATCAGCTTCTCAAAAGCCGTATGAAAATCGACGCGAAACATGCCGTTATCTGAAAGCACACGAGCACGTGAAATCTTCCTCCGCCGATGCGCGAAGCTATTATAATTCCAAAAAAAGGTTCTTCGAAAACATCGCGACGTCAGTGGGTCTGCGAGCGCATTCCCGCGGTCGAGACGCGCCACGCGGATTAGCCGCGATAAATCAGGCATTTGTGCGCGACTTCCAAATATAGCCCCGATCGACTCCAGCTCGCGCGCAGTCAAATATTTGCTCTTACCAAACGTCGAGCGGAGTGGGGG
>UCOL01001348.1:0-38605 GCA_900474335.1 Ormyrus nitidulus
GAGTGAACGTTCAAATTTTACAAGTACTTTCTGAAGAATAATGACTGCTCTAGAGCTTACAAGTTTCGATGTATCGTTTTACAGAGCTTCCGCACTTTACTGAGACGGAATCTCGACTGACTGACAACAATTAAAAACCAAAATTACAATCGGAATTATTCCCCTTAAATTATTCACGTCTTTCAATATGTTTTTACTCAAATTCCAAATGAAAAATCTATAAAATCAGCGAAATTGCGTAACTGCGCAATTTCGTCAAATCGCGTTTTTATTCAGATATTTATTACATTCTTATACTGTAATTCAATCAAATTAATCATTTCACCTAGTTATTGGGCGCTCATTTAGCGTTAAATAAACGAATTGTTAAAAGGAAAAAGCTTCCAACAAATTTGCTCGGGTTTCTCATCTGATTCTAGTTTTATATTTCATGACCCAAGGTCAGTTCATAACACTTGCATGCTACCAAACTTGCTCGTTTGCACGCATGCTCGCTTGCGCGCTCGTGTCGTGACCGGGCTTCCGTAAGATAGTCACGCTTTCATTCCATTGGAGGCTTACTCGAGTAGTACATGCTCGAAGCGTACAAATAAAGGATAAAGGAACAAGCAATAAGAACTTACCTACTTTTTTAAATACATATCAAAGTGTAATGAACTTTGACAATCGGCCGTATGTAGACTTTTACTCATAGACTCACAGTTACATGATTTTGATAGGTCAGGTCTAACAAAAATTATAAATTTATGTTTATTCAATATTATTTTTTATTTTTATAAAATTACACATCTTATACAAAAAGGTGCAAAAATAAACAAAGAATTTTTGGCATTTATGCACTGCATAATGTAAAGATGATTGACCCTTAATAGTGGGAACTAGTTAAATTCATTTGTAATTATAACTAAAGTATAAAACTAGACCTGAAATCTTAGGATGTCTTCTAAAAGCTTAAATATTACAGTCTCATTGACAAATCTTAAGCAATAGTGCGATACTTAAATTTATATAAAACATTTATTTAAAATTAAAAAATTGAAAAATAAATACAAACAATGTAACAAAATATACTCATAAAACACAATCTGACTCCTATAAAAACGGTAAATGTAAATAATATATAAATAAAATAAATAGATTTTATCATTTTTGTAAAAAATGAAATTTTATAAATCGATAACTTAATTTATACATCTTTACAGTGAATATTAAAAAATATTGCATAACTAAAATATCAAAACCTAATGAGTTCAATAACATTTAGGCAATAGTTTAAACTAATTTTAACAGTTGCTCAACAGTTGTATAAAAATTTGTTCGTTAGCATTCATTCATTTTTTGATTGTACATATTTGTTAGTAATTAAAAATAATTACTTTTTGTGAAAATTAAGTTTTCCTTGTACAAGTACATAGTTGCTTGAAATTAAATCACAAGTTTTTGGAGTTCGAGTTTTCACGCAGATTCTTCGACAGAAGGGTCTCTTTTAGAAGCAGCATATTCTGTTCCATCAAATTGCCGTAAATGTATCTAAACATAAATTGTTCGTTTTATTAAATAAAAACATTCTTTGAGTTTCATAATTTCGTTTCTGATGTTTTTTAAAAAGCCATACCTGCAAGTGTAAATTTACTTCAGCAGATCTGCTTAGATAAGGAAAGTTACCGCCACTTTTTAAATGTGCAAGCTTGGCATTGGGATAGCATTTGTACATTTCTTCTCTTACATCATTCGATAAAGCATATTCATCAAAAACATCCATTATTGTAATAGGCAGATGACAAATTTTTTGAGGTTGGACGTAGCTATTAATACAATTCATAGTCAGTCTAGATGCCAGTTCTGGTTGCGTCAAACTTTCCAGCTGTGGATGATAATAAATAAATTTAATACAATTAAATAGTGGTGATCTAATAATAATATTTTATCTGTAATAAAAGTATCAATACCCTCTCAACCATAAAATCAATTGCATCAATCATCTCGTTATCTACTTTGTCTGTTTCGAAATTTCCCATCACCATTTTTTTTAATACCAGTGATGGAAGTATCCAAAACCTAAATATAAATAAAATACATTATAAATTATTTATTATCACTAAATTAATCAAAATATAGTCATTCAATTTAAAATTTTTAATTCCTACACAGCAGCAGAGTCATTATAGCTGAACACAGACGTATCAGTGAAAGTATTGCACAAAATTAATGAAACTACTCTAGGGCAGTGTGCATTGACTTCTGCAAATTTTTGAGCAAGATAACCACCTGAAAGAATAAATTAGAAATAAAGTCAACTTAAATATTAATAGTATAGTACAGTATTTCCATTTTTAAATTATACATGTTTTTAAAAATTACCTAAAGAAGCTCCAAATAAATGGACTTTATCTAGCTCCATGTAATCTAGCAACTTTTTAAATCCATCACACCATTCTTTTATATTCCAGTAAACAGGGGGTTCAGCCTGAGAAAGATAAATAATGCTACATAAATAAAATAATCAGCCTCTTTTATTTTTATAAATAAACTTACTGAAATTACTCTATATCCTTTTGCAGATAGGCCTAAAATCTGTTTGAAATATATATCAGCAGTTCCACTTACTGGAGGAAGACAAACTAGTGGGCACTTAATAGTCTTTGGATTTGAATCATAGATTTTCCAACCCTGTAAAAGAAAACATTAAACTATTAATAGTTTTGAATATAATTTTTTTATTTTAATTCTGAAGTTGCTATATTTTTTCAAGTATTTAGACTTTACAAAATCATAATTATATAACAATTCATTAAATCTATTATCATTATTAAAATTCATTAATATATGTTTAAATATGATTTAACCAACAGTATTAATTTTGTTTGTACAAATAACTGTTAAAAATGATAATTATTTTATATGTAAGTTGTAAAAGTTACAAATAAAAAAGTATTTATATTGTATGTAAGAAAATTTTTTAATATTCAAACTCATTTTTATATTTATTATTAATGAAAACTTTTATTTTATCACATATACTAATTTAAAATAAAGTACTGTTGAATAATTTATGTTAAAAAATAAATTTCCTAAAATATAATTAAATGCAAAAGAAAAATTAGAATAGAATGATTAATAAATAAACATCAACATCAAGTAATTGTAGACAAAAGAAGTTCGGCAAATGAAACAAGAACAGAAGTAATAATAGAGAAAATTTGAATGCTTATTAACAAACCTTCATTCCATCGGAGTCAACTACGATTTTTCGCAGAGGCACTGAACTCCGAAAACTCTGGTATTCGTGCGACCTTGACAGCTCGCTGGCGCACGACATTTTTTCTCCCTTAGTAGCCGTGGTATATTTTTCTTTTATCAGCAGCGGAGATGTCCAACGTCAACATCACTCCATAGTTAGGTTAGGTTTTAGGATTATGTAAAAGGCTCATTAACTGATAAATTCTACAAAGCGAAAATCAGAAAATCAGCGACAAGAGGCTCGAGTAGCCGGCTGTCGCGATCGTTGCCTCCTGGGAAATCGTGATGCAACGGCTGCCGACTTGAAGGTTAGAACGACGCTGACACATTGCTGGTGCAGTCGCACGTCCTGTCCAAGAACTGATGCAAAAAAATTGTCACTCGGAGTCTCGGACGCGTTACTCGTCCGTACTGGTGCGCTTACTTACTAGGAAATAATTTTCTTGGTTTTGAAGTTTTATCTGGCACTTTTGTTTCTTGTATTTTTATTCCAAGAAGCGGTATGGGTAAAAATACTGCGATAAAAGTACGGACAAGATAACGCGAGAGAGTCGAACGCCAAGTGGGTGTTTTTTTTTTGCTCGTGTTGACAATGCATCAATCGCGCATGCGCTTGATAGTAGGATTACATCGTAAATCGCGTTATTTGCGAATATATATATATATTTATTTTTTTCTTCAGGTGTAATTAGTCATATTGTTGACGGGAGTCTTTCATTTAATTGAATTATATTTCATTGATTTTGTATTATCGTAATATATGGCTTTATTTTCGCTGACATTCTTGAACTATTATTAGTTATCAATGTTTTCTAAAGAGAAGAGGAATAAAGCAACTGCTAGTCTTATTATGCAACTAATTGAACCCGAAGAAGAATTAATATTAATTTTAAATAAGTTTATAGTTTACACTTTTACAGACATCAAAATTTCATCAAATAAGTATTGCACAATAGGTAAAAACGATTAAAATTAATTTTTATTTTTTTTATTATCGTATGATAATTCCCGTAAACATACGATGTGATCCTATGGTGTCTATGTAGACTTCTTACTTACCGATCTCGCAATGGTAAAATTATAAAGGAAATTAATTATATAAATTATTATATATAGCATTATTATAGTATCCTCTCTTAAAAAAGTGATGATTAGATTAAAATTTTTAAATGTTTTAAATTGCTGAATAATTGCGTTATTGATGATATTACGTGTTTTATGTAGAATCAGATGAACTGTGTATAATTTTGCATGCATACACACTATACGCTTTTTTCAAATTTTTTTAGACTACTGTATCTGTTAGGTAATTTTTTAAAAAATAAATTTTTCTCCAAGAAAATTTTGTAACACTGTTGCAAAGACTTGACGGTAACTCTTGTGCACACTTTTAATAACTGTATTAAAGGGTTCTGAAAAATCTTTCATTCAAGTACCCTCATTTAATTTTATTAAGTATACGTATTTAAGAAAATTGAGATACCTAAAAACTATAAAATATAAAATAAATACGCCTTTAATAAAAGATTACTTTGCAACTAATAAGAAGCTGTGAAAGTGCGGCGAAATAAATACATTTTATAAGAATAATCCATATATGAATATTTTAAATCTATTCCCTCTTGAAAGAATATGAATCATAAGTATCTCAAAGTAAAAAATTGAAATGCGCGTTTACATGAACTACTATTCAGTTACGTATCGTCTTGAAAGACCAGCAAACTTTAAATTTATTTAGTTTTAAGCGGTCGACGAAAGCAGAGAGCATCAACCAAACATTGTGCTACCTTAATAATTAATATCTATATGTATTCGCCTCGTAATCATAAAAAATCCCATTAATGAAACGCATTTCGAACCGACTGCAACCGATGCAAAGAACTCAACGAAAAATTGTCCCTCGAAGCAGGAGAAAAATCTCTCCCCATTAGGCCACGTGATCCTCCCCCTCGCGGCGCATCCTCGCTCCTTACCCCGTCGCAAAAAAGGCTGAAAGGATAAAGCGGGTGCAATTACTCCCGACTGCAGGGTAATTAGCGCACCGGAATAATGGGCCGCGCCGTCACGGCGCTGCGAGACGTCTAGTCTTTGAAGTGTCGGCTGAAAAGACCGAGTGCTCCTTTGACGTCGCGCCTGCGAAGACGCTCTGCGCGCGCGGGGGGCGGGTTCCGCCGAGATTCGCAAGTATAAGGAGCGAAGCGGCAGCTCACAAAGGATTATGCGGGAGAAACGGCCCCGCCCTATCTGCTGATGTGCCTGTGCGCGAGAGGCAGGATTTCCCGCAGCCTTTGGCTAACTCTTTCTTTTTTTTCTGCCTCTTTGTTAAACAGTGCATTTCTGAACGTTTTTTAGAATGGGAACCCTGCTGGTACGGCATTTTTCAGAGTTAAAAAAGTTTTATTATTTGTTTATAGGTATTTTGGCATTTCACTAGAAAACTATTATAAATTTCGTTTCACGATAACTAAGATAGTAAGTGTTAATAGCAAGATTATCTTTTACCGATATTTGAAAAGTCATATCATCTTCGCTGAGAGAAAAAAAGGAGTAAAAATTACTATTTTTTATCCTCATATCTGAAATAACGATACAAAATAGTAATTTTAACTCTTTTTTTCTCAGTGTTGTAAGCAATTTTTCTGCACTAAATAAGCTTTAATAATAAATTGAATGAACCCTTTAACGATGTATATTAAGCTATAGTGTAGCCATTTCATAAGCCCATAATCAATATTTTGTTGCTAATTTGTTACGCCATACTCGATTTTGTTGCTCCAGCCCACTTAATATTAAGCTAGGTCGCCACTCTTTGTATCTCCTGACCTTATAAAGATATCAATATGAGAATGGCGGCATATTTTGTTGTTAATCAAAAAGTTTTTGAGCAACAAATTGGCAACAAAATATGCCGCCATTCTCATATTGATATCTTTATAAAGGTCAGGAGATACAAAGAGTGGCGACACTAGCTTAATATTAAGTTAGCGTTATTCATTGTTTTCCAGAAACGGCTGGAGCAACAAAATCAGATCCGGCGTAACAAATTAGCAACAAATTAGCATTTTAAATCTGAAATATCCGAGAAAAAATTTTTGCGTTCTATCGTATTCAAAGGCAATTAAAAATTACACGATTTATATATTTTAGAGCTCGACTAAATCCCGTTTTAATGTAGAAAAACTGCGTTTAAAAAAAATTGCACCGCAAAATGTATTATTTAGAAATTATACTGTAAAATGCGGCAATATATTTGTATTATTTATCTATTACTACTGTTTTCTATATATCTTAAAAATCGTTCATCTACATTCGAAGGAAAATTGTTATACACCCGGTAAAGCAATCACAAACGATCAAAATAAAAAAATGCACCATAAGTTTACAGAAGAACATTTACCAAAATTTTATAAAATTTTACTAAAAGTATAATTCTAATTTTGCCGGTCAATAATAAAGATTGCTTCAACAGGAAAAAAAATAGTAATCTTTCGATGATATTTCCTAATCCACTTTTCCCAGATAAAAAGTCTCCCATTAGCTAAAACACTCAATTTCCAACACTAAAATCTCGGCTAAAATCACAAAAAACAATTTCTCACGCACACTTGCAGAGAAGCAACGAAACGAGAGACACGTAGAGAGCGAGAAAGAGAGATAGAGAGGGAGAACCAGCCGATGCCCGCGGCGTGGTGACGGTAAACCTATTGATTTTTGGAGGAGAGGGAAGAGCAGACCCGAGCCGGGGTCCGGCGTCGAGGGAGGACGCGTCGACCTGACCATCGCAGACATCCCCGGCGCGCTTGCTTTTGCGCCCTCGTTTCACGTCTAATTCGCGGCTCGAAGCCCTGCCGAACTGGTGTCTTCTTAGCGCTACAGCCTGAGTTTCTTGTTTATTTCCTGGCTGAACAAGTGTTGAGAAATCAATAATCATAGAAACGATTATTGTTTTGAATTAAATGAAATGAATTATGGAAAAAGTAGTTTAAACTTTAACAAAGTAGACATTGAAACTGTTAGGTATCTTGTATTCTTATATAGCCTTATTTATATTATTATTTAAGTATATATTCATGCCTATTTAATAAACAAACACCCGTTTAAGAAAGAAACATACAGATATTTATAAAAGCCTCCGGAGACCCTTTAAAATACAGAAGGACCCTCCGCAAGAATCGCAGGGTGAAAAATAGGAAAAAAACAGAGCGTCACTCATAAATCCCGGGCAGTCCGCTTTAGCATTTATCGGGCAAGAAAGCGGGCCGCGCTGTCCAGTTTAGCGCGTCGAGATGAATACAAAAGAATCCCACCCCCCCGAACGACTACGTGAGCCGAGAGCCTGATTTCTCAAACGTCAGCGGCGCGGGAGGCGCGGTGAAAAATTCGGCCGCCTAATGTACCTCTCTCGCACTGAGTTTTTCTCGCTTTATTAATGAACTCGAGGAGATTTCGAGGGATTTTCAGCGAACGGTCGCGTCTGTTTGATGCCGGAACGAAGGGTGATTTTTAGGAGAACACTGCCGTGCGCCCAGTGTGAGTAAGTGCTGCGATTTTTTTTGTCTCCCGAGAAGGAACGGATGTTTTTAAAGCGGGAGACTTTTTTCGCAATGAATTATAATGCATGGCTTTTAATTAATCGCTTTTCTGATTAATTGATTTCAGGGCTCGAGTAATCAAAGATCAAAACATTCTAGAAACACAATCATTCCCTTTTATAATCAGTCTCGAAACTTTAAATAATTTACCTCCAAAATAAGCACGTCCCCAATACCCGACAACATTTGCGCAGAAAATAACAAAACAAACGGGCCTGCGTACGGAAATTATCCGCAAAATCATCGTTAATTCAGCCACGTGCACTGTAACGGCGGCTCAAATCCGCGCGCATAATGAAGCTCTCCTCGAATTAATATCATACGCGAATGCAATCTATAGCAACAGAGAGCAAGAGAAAGAGAGAGAGAGAGAGAGAGATGTAAGCCCGACAGGGCTATCGATCCGCGATAATTGAACGCGCGCCGCGCGCGTCCCCGTTAACTGTTTTGCTGAATCCGAAATTTCGCGTGGATTAATGCGCAGCTCGTCGGAAGCGATGATCAAAGCCATATCGGACTCGGCTTTGACGCCGGGAGCCGCGCGGACACGCTCAAATATGACGCGTCGCGCCAAGCCGGGAGATGCGCGGGCGCGCGATTTAATGCGATTGAGTTATACGCAGTCGCTCTCGCCGTTTTCGTTTTCGAGCTGACTTCAAAGTCGCGGCGGACGTGCGCGATTCGTTTTCGGTTAAGGGAATGCATTTCGGCTATACGCGATTTTTCAAATATTTGTTGCGTTTGCACGTCATTTGAGAATGTTTTTAATAGACAGTTTGAATTTGAAAAGATATTAAAAGGAGGTGAAGAAAGAGAGAGAAGGGAAGGTTATAGCAGAGAGAGAAAGAGAGAGAGATATGAATCGAACGCATCGTAAAAGAGACATCCGCGTTCTGATCTTCTTTTCAAAAGTCTTCATAACATAACAACAGAAACAAGAAAAAAGGAAATCGTGAAATTAAAAAGATATGTTTTTAATTCTTTACAAAACCTTCGAGCGAATAAGTTGTCTATAAATTACATTTAATTAAATCATTAAAAAATAAAGCTGAATTATATAAGTTCATTTCCCGTCTTCTAATTCTTGGACGCGCATAAGCTGTACACCGACAGCTACTGCGTCTAACTTATAATGCAAATCAAAAGAAAGCTTAGCTTCTTTCTTTCTTCAACCTTTCGACTAATTATTCCCGTAAACCCTTTTTACAGCTATCCAATAATCGTTGACTTGCCACATCCGGAGCTACAGAAACAACGCCGTCGAGATCCGATAATTACCCTCGCGGAGTCATCAACGAGATCAGCCTCTCTCGCCAGTTGAGAGAGAGAGAGTTAATAAAAGAAAATGCCGCTGCACCGGAGACGCCGCCGACTCCCGACGGCGGAGAAAATCCGGATTTGAATTTTACGAGAGACGGAGCGAAACAACGGGGGATCGGTAATCAAGAGCAAGAGCATTTGAGAACCGTCGCTTTAAAAGCCCACTTATCGAGCGGCTCTCCTCCTCCTCCTCCTCCTCCGCTCCGGTATGATAATGTAATAAAATAAATGGAGAGACGCTCCCTCGTGATACGGCCTCTCTTCTCCCTCTTTCGCCTCCCTCTCCTCTCGATACAGAATGCAAAGGAGCAGCCGAGGGGGCAACTTTTTTTTTCCCTCTTACTTTTCTTCTCATCTTCCTCGTGCTTTTTTCGCTCTCATTAATATTAATTTGCCGCGGCCGATGCGGAGCTGTCTCTTTTCGTTCTTTACTTTCTCGTTTAAGAGCTTTAGCAATCGCCATTCGTTCCGTCTGTCTACCCAATAACTTTCCAACTTCTACCTCGTTCCTTCTGCCCGCCTCTTTCTCTTTCGCCTTCTATCTCTGCTCCTCTTCGCTAATCTTATATTTCCATTTAGCGCGCTTTCTCTTGAAACCGTCAAAGAAAAACGAAAGCCAGTAATTTTTCGCATTACACATACAGATTTATCAAGCAATCAATATCCCGCGAAATGACGCGCTCGAGCAAACTTTTCCTCCATCCTCTTCGACTTCCTCACGTATCCTCGCTCTCGTTTTCTTTCATCCCCGCGCTCTGATACAGCGTTTCACGCCGGGCGCGAAACTTGCGGAGTCTCCCCTCCGAATCGAAGCTGGATGGCGGCTCGGTGTGTGTGTGCGGCCTCACGTACACGCCGGAGCTCTCCTCTCCGCACGGCGGAGACAGACAGAGGGAGAGAGAGACGGAGAGAGAGGGGTTCAGCTCTCGAAAGCGAAATACAACAAGTCCCGGCGCCATTGCTGGATCGCCCTTCAGCGGGAGTTTTGTTGCCTCGGCGGCGGCGGCGGCGGCGGTGCGCCCGAGTGTGGGGGGGCCGCTAAAACTCCGCCCTCGCCAAACCGAGTCAATACTCGAGCCTCGACCTCCGCCCCATTTGCGACCTACTACCGCGCCCCCCTCCTCTCCTCCTCCCGCCGCTGCTGGCTGCTGCTGCTCCTGCTATATATTGCGGCTCTGCGCGAGTATCGAAATTCGAGGAGGGTGGATGGCTACTGGATTGAGTCGCGACTTCTCCTTATGGCGCAGACCGCCGAGTGCGAACTGCTCTCCTCGATTCTCGCGGCCTCGCGCGAAACGAACTTTGCCGCTGCACAGGGCTTTTACTTCTTTCGCCGGGAATTTAGGTGTGGTGCTTTGGAAATCAGTCGAGGTTTTTTTTTTTTTTTTTTTTTTTTTGTAGTTATTCTTAGTCAAAAATATTCTTTAATATTACTAAATTAAAATTGATGCAAGATGCGTAATTATTGCAAGCAAGGTTTAAATATAGATACTCTCATTTACAAAGAGTTTTTCAGAAAAAAAATCAAGACTTTAACAAAAGAAACTGATGGAGGATCTACTTATAATTAAAATAAGTATACGCTCGTGTACACATATTAAGAAACATTCGTAACTATGCCGTGCAAATGTCGACTATGAAATTCTGTCGGTATATTATTATGGAAACTCGGTAACATTGACGCGTTATTAAACATTTCGCAATGGTAAATTTAAAAACTTTAAACAAATATTAAATTAATCAACACTAAAAGTAAAAAAGAAAATCAATTTTCCTAATATCTAAAATGCTTTTACAAAATTAACAAAATAAATGCAAATTGAAAAAACTGTTATTACCTTTTAAATCAATAGTGCTTACCATTTTTGCGATCAGCCCGCACTTCCCGACGCCAGATTACACCTCGATCCGCGTCGTAACTCAGAAATCAAATCCAGGATTACTTGCATAAGCATACAAAAAAAAAAGACGAACGAATGACGTTCTCAAATATATGCGCGTACACATACATAACCAGGGGAAATAAATCAGCGCGCGCCAAACGGCAAGTGCAAAGCAAATCCTCGACAAACGGCCCCGACTCCGAGAGAGGGGGTCGTAATTGAAAAGGTATTAGTCGGTAGCTCTGCGTGTATCCGCCCCTTGCGGCAGGAAAGTCGACTGGTGCTCGCGGAACGAGCTTCGGAATACAGCCCAGATGCCGCGTTTGACCCCGCAGCGACTCTTTAAGTGGTCAGACTTGTTTCAATCGGTGCCTTCGCTTCTCGTCGGCCCCGATATGAATATCATCGGATTGTACGTTCTAAATTAAATAGCCGAAAAGAGCTGTGCGGGTTGATTTCTGTTTGATTCGAGTGGAATATATGTTAAAATAGTCGAATGAAATGTTAAAAAAAAAAAAATAAAAAATGATTTAATTCTCACATCAGTTGCAAAAGGCATTAATCGAATCAAGAATCCATTTTCAGGCCCTCCCAACGGCAAGCAGCAACCCTGGATCTTCCTCCTCATCCCTTACAAAGCCAAAGCTTTCGATCAGAAATCCATCGGAATATTTCCGCAAACTCATCGAGTCGCACACTTGGCTCCCAAAGCCTCCAGCGCTCGAAGAATAAATCAAAAAGCAATCGGATCGCCGAAAAGCTGCGAGCGCGTAAAACGAGCTCCGCTCTCCTCGCGCCCCTCCTCGGGGGTGGAGGGGGGGGGGGGAAAGGCTCGTTTTGCCGCGACGGCTTTGACAACTTAAGCAGCCCCTTAAAGCTCGCCCGAGCCGCGCTGTAATTTATAAGCGGGACCGTCAAACTGCCATGTGGCGGGGCAGAGCTGCGGGGAAAGTCAGGGATTAAACGCCTGATAAATAAATATATATACAAGCGCAAGCGATCCTGGATACAGGAGTTTTTGGGCTTGGGTTGAGTATATGGACTTTCTTTGTACTCGCCTCGCTCTCTTGCTGCGTGCTTTGAAGATGATTGCTTTAGCGGAGAATATAAGGGATTTGTATACAGAGTAATAGAAATTGAGCGGTCGACTTTTCTAAAGTTGCTCTTTTGAGAATGACAACGAAAATTATGCAGCTGGTCGGTAAATCAAAGCAAAGTAGATTTAATTATGATTTATATAATTGGTGTAAATTAATATTGCAAATGAGCACTAATTTATTCGAATGGCAATAAAGAAGGGAAATATCGAAGTAATTAAAAAAGACTCTCGTGAATGTTTGTGTAATTATATTTTTATTACAATGAAATGTTGCGTAATCGTTACATTATGTTCTGCTGAACGTGATTATATACATACAGCATTTTACGACAATCATTTATCACAACAACATGGAATATACAATAGGCGCGCACGAATTTGGCCCTTTTTTTTACAGCGCGTCGAACCACTAAGATTATGACTAGAATATCATTTATTCTAATATACGACTTCAATAAAGTGACCTTTGACGAATGCTGTTACTTATATGTGATTGATATTTTTTTTTTTTATTTTTTGAAAGCTTAATTTCTTCGTTGGGTAGCTTGAATATTTATGAATTTAATTTACAGTTTGTGATCTTGAAGCTTTCAGAAACTTTTTACATTTGATACGTAAAATGTACAAAAGGATAAGCAAAACAATTTGCTTTCACAAGTATTTGTTTATTCAGAGAAAATGTGACTTTTTCATCAAAATACGACACAAATACACTTAGTGTTTATCTTTAGTTATTATCGATGTATTAAAAAACAAGAGTTTTAAAAAACTTGTAAAATAAGAATAATTTAATAAAACTTAGCTATTAAATAACAAGTACAAAATACTTTCATTTCTTAATAATAAGAAATACATGTAATTAATAATAAACTAAATTCTTTCAAAAACTTTACTTAAATAATACAATAACTTGAATAATCACGATAACTAAACACGAAAAATATAAGAGAATAATTGTGATTCTTTTATTTCTTTTACCCTTTGATCAACTTTAGGCCCTGACTATTGCGTACCTGCTTCGTTGCCCCCACTCTTGTGTCTTCCCGTTATCTTATTTTAGGTTCTGTTTCTTCGTCTAGGTCACAGCCCTTAAATTTTCGCCTCGCATCTCGCTTCGATTACCGTATTAAAAATTGCATTACCTCAATTCCGAGAAACGATAAGACTGCCTTAAAGGTTAAATCGAGTTATGCCTTTTAAATGCACGAACTGTATCTGCGTTAACCGAATTAGGCACGTAAATTTTCTAGAAAATAAAAGTCCCTCTGTTCCCAAAATCAAAGAGCGAGATACTTGATCCTTTGAGCCGAGTAACAGAAATATATATGTACAGAAAAGCTAAGAGACACCGAACGCTTAGGCAATAAATAAACAAGTACTTAAATTAACGCCGGCCACTCGAGGCCGAGAGATGCGGCCCATTAGTTTTTGTACATGTCGCAGAGTACCTTCTCCATGGGCGTGTTGCCGATCGTTCGCTGAAAGTAGATGAGCTCGACGCGCGAGGCGGGAACGTTCCTCAGCAGCGGCAGCAGCAGCAGCAGTCGGCCGAAGCGCGCCGGATTGCTGGGGTGCTGGCTGCTCGTGTGCTGGCCCAGCATCACCTGGGCCTGGTCCTGGAGGTTCTCGATCTGGCTCGCGTTTTTCAGGCCCCGAGTTTCTGGGAAAGCGCGGAAATGCATATTAATTCGTTCGTCGGCAATGTTTTTACCAAGAGAATTAAAGTGCGTGGCAACTTACCGGGACGAAAGAGAATGATGGCCTTCATGCAGGCAAACTCTGCTGGGTCGACCAGGATGGCTTTGAAGCGCTGGAGCATGTCGTGCAGATACCTGACGTCCACCGCGACCTGATTCGACTTGGTCGGCGAGGTCAGGTGCAGCCCCGAGTGCGGATGGACCGGATGCGGCGAGAGCGTCAGCGCCGACAATTCGGCTGCGCTGAACAGCGGCGAGGACTCGAGCGGCAGACACCACTGCACCGCGTTCAGGAGAAAGAGCTCCGACCAAGCCTCCTCCAGGAGTATTACCTGTTTTGCGCCCAGAAGGATATTTCGGTTTGTAGGGAGGATTTCGTTTTTTTTTTTTTTAAATATTCAGCGAAGTGCATTTTTACCTGATCCCGGAAAGGCAGGCTCGCGAAGGACGGGAGATTCTTCGCCCACTTGACGGCCATGAAGAGCAGCCTGGCGGAGGTTTCGTAAACCGTTTCGACACTGGCGGGGGAGTAGATCGATGGGATCACCGGCGGCAATTGACTGCAGTTGTTGTTGCGCTGCTGCTGCTGCTGGTGCTGCGGCTGCGGTTGAGGCGTCAGCGGCTCCTCGTTCGTTACGTCTATGCTATCCTCCGAGGCGTTACCTGAATTGTCAGCTTTTCATTGAAACTTTCGCTTAGTTTAGTGCTTTACAAATTTAACCTCTACGCTGAGAAATATCTTGCAGTAAAATTTAAAAAGCTTGTAGTAACTTTTCCTTTTGGAGAATATAATTTTTAAAATAATAGTTTGTAAAATTTGTTTTTTTTTTTCAAATTAGATGTTTACGTTCTTATTTGAATTAGAGAAGCTATTGCTTATGCTTATAACGTATGTGTTAAATTAAACACATATTTGCTTTCATTTTACAATTTTATAATCTTATACAGTAAATAAAATAACTCTTTTATGCATTAACTACCTTTGCATTCGGTCATTCGCAAGAGTAAAAAGTATGACACCTAGCGGCTATTAAAATATAAACAAAATGCGTCTACTTTTGTCTTCGCCGCCAGCGTGCGGCTGTGTAGCTTGCCGATCGCAACGCATGCGCACACGGTGAGACAATTATTATTATTTATTTTGAGTAAAATTTATTGAAATTATCGTAAAATATAACAGATATATTGCCAAAGGCACTAAATATTCCGATAAAAATTATAGTACTATAAAAAGCATAAAAAATATCAATTTTTGAAAACAAAATTTCAATTTTTACAAAAAGACTTTCTCAGTGTATGCGTTCCGTGATAAAAAAAAAAAGACATAAAAAGGCTATTATTAGCTTTGCTTTGAAAAATTGTCCCTTTAGTAATTAAAAAACTTTTTTTAAATTTCTGCGCAGAATTTTATTTGAAATAAAGAGTATATATAAAATTTACGCACCATCGGGCTCTCCTCGAGGCGGCGAGACGGACGGCGCAGTAGTAGAGTTGGTCGTTGGTGCGACGGTCGGCAAAGGTAGAGGTGCGGCGTACCTCGCCATTGCCAAAGAAACCGGCGGCCTGCAAACAAACCCACCGACCAATTCGCATAAATCATTCTAATTTCATAATTATTGCTCCGAACGCTGCTCATTATTGTATAATTTGTTTATTATTTCGGGGAATAATCGTCATTATTATCAGACTAATTGTCAATTGAATTTCATTGAATTTCTACGTTCTAATTTTCATTCGTCGAGTATACGCGTTCGATAGAGAACGCGTTACTGGTCGGTTTATTTCTCGCGCGTAGCTCTACTGAATAGTAATGAAGCGAAATATTAAAACCCGAAGCAAATGACAGCGAGGAATGGCATATAAATTGTAATTGTATCTTTATTTACTAGAAAATATCTCGAACGCAAGCTTGACATGGCAAGCTTCAGAGCCTACACCTCCGTGCTTCGTTTCCCCAGTTTCGTTTGTCACGACTTAGTTCTAATCAAGATTTTTTTTTAACCGAACTAACCAATAACACTCACTCCATGTCGCAGTATTCTTCCTACGTTATGTCGACGCTCGTCGTT
The DNA here is from genome assembly GCA_900474335.1 of Ormyrus nitidulus. NCBI lineage: Eukaryota > Metazoa > Arthropoda > Insecta > Hymenoptera > Ormyridae > Ormyrus > Ormyrus nitidulus. Next base: position 15,901 of record UCOL01001348.1, read on the forward strand.
CACGGCGCTTTCGGGTAAATTGCCCGCGGGTTAATGCCAGGCCGGCTCCGGAAGCGCGTGACTTGATTTGACGTTTCAGGTGCCAGTAGAAACGAGGGCCGGAAATCGCGCAGATGACGTTCGGCGACAAGGATTCTTTTGGCCGAAAACTTCCTCGAGATCTGAAAATCCAGGATTCCCCCATCACCGGTGTACCCCCCACGTCGCGCAAATTCCTTTAAACAGTTGGGTAGTTATCCGTGATAACCTTCAAATAAACTTATCGATAACCTCTTGTTTCACTATATAAACATTGGATCAATGCTTTTACAATAATTTTTTCGTAAGCTAAAAAGTTCCTTTGAAAATCCAAGGTTTTAGGCTGCTTTCCCGACGAGCCATTTAAAACAGATATCTCGTTTTTTTTTTAAAGGTGCAGTGAACCCTGGAACGAATCTAAAAATGACGACCGTGGAACCCCTTCACAGTTTCGCCACCTGCTACATGGACCTGTGCAGGCAGGAGCGAGTGAGACCTCTGCCGATGATATGCGTGACGCTTCCGCACTCCCTGGATTTCACCACGGACCGCGTTAAGATGGACGAGTGGAAGCCCATTCTAAATTCGCTGTCTCTGGATCGCAGCCTTAAGTTTGTGCCCAAATAAGCCCTTTATTCATTACAGTCAGTTTTTCCGATTTCACTTAAAATGAATACACAGTGTATAAAACGATTGTTGCCCTTGACTTTTTGAAGGGAAGATTATTTCTGGTAAATCAGAAAAAACTCCCCCCCGTAGATCGATAACCGTGCGGAGCAAGTACCAGCACCGCAAGCTCCTCGACCAGGCGGACTCCGAGTCGAAAGCTCGGGCAGTGGGCAAGGCTCCGGTGGTGCTCACCCGCTTCCTCCTCGAGTGGCTCCTGCACAGCCTCGCCCAATGCGTGCGCAACTCGAGCTGCCTGACGAGCCTCGAGCTCGACGGGATCCCCGTGCCGGCGGACATACTCGCGGTGCTCTGCGTCAGTCTGGTTAACACGAAATCGCTGCGCCACTTGTCCTTACAGCGCTGCTACATCGGCGACGCCGGCTGCGAGCTTCTCTGCAAGACCATCTCCTCCGCGAAGAGCGTCTCCTCGCTCAATCTATCCAACTGCGATCTGAGCAGCAGCTGCGGACCTGCCCTGGCGGCCGCTCTCTCCAAACAGAAGCTCGCCTTGTACCACGAGGCGTGGAAGCAGTCGTTGAGGTACCGGGAGCCCAAGCTCGACAGAATGCCCGGATTGAGGAGGCTCACCCTCAACGGCAATACGAAGCTCGGCAACGAAGCTGTCATGGGTACTGCCTCAAACAGTAGAAGCTTTCTTCGCCTCGACTCTTGACCAATGCGAGCTTTCTGCCTTTCTTTCAGCCATCATCGACGCGATCAGAGACAGCCTCTGGTTCAAAGCTTTGGACCTTCAGCAGTGCGGCTTGTCGGAAGAGATGTCTCGAGAGATCCTAGATTTATTGGAGCACAATCAAACCTTGGTGATAGTGGACGTGCGCTTAAATGCAGGTATGCGGGAGGAAACATTAAACGAGATCACCAGGCGACTGGAACGCAATGAGCTCAAGGACGCCAAGAGCGAATACCGCTGGATGAATCTTCCGCAGAAGGACAGCTCGACGACGTTCGCGAGTCTGCGCGTATCGTCGGCTAGCAATCTCTTGAAGCAGAACCAAAAGGATAAGGAACAAGAGGGCAAGAAAGGACCGATGCCGATTGCGAGGTCGAAGAGCGCGCTTATTAGACAGGTCAAGAGGCCACCGCCGGCGATTCTCTACAGAAAACCGATGCTCCAGCCGTTACCCTCTGTTATTAAGAGGATGAAGACGAAGCCACCTGTGCCCGAGAAGAAGCTCAGACAGCCTGTTAAACCTCCGGAACAAAAAGCTGCGGTAAGTTTTTTTGAACGTACGAACAGCCATCTCTAACGTGAACGATTCCAACATGGTATATTTTTTACCAACGCAGCCAGCCGAGGCTACGAAGCCGTCTCTGCACTTGGATCTACAATCTCAGATCAAGTTCACGTCGGATCAACAGGTCGACGCGCCTTGCCTGGAAGAATCAGTTCGATCGCTGCCAGCCAGCGAGCCGGTCGCCGCCGAAGATTCGGGCACGCAAACCTTGCCAGACTCGCAGAAGATCGAAGAGCTGCTCCAGCAGCTGGTGGAGCTCCAAAAAGACCGAGACCGGCTCCTGGAGCAGACCAGGCATCACGAGCTGATCCTCTCGGAGGAGCGAGCTCGCCGAGAGTTCGCCGAAGCCAAGCTCCGCTCCGCCAAGGACGACTTCGTCGAGCTCCAGCAGCTCGTCCGCCAGCGCGAGCAGGACTCTCAGGAGTACCTGCTCATCAGTCCGAACTCCATGCAGGAGATCTGCCTGACCTTCGCCCATCTGCTGGACATGCTCGAGGCCTCGAAGCGCGATCAAATCGAGTCCCAGATGGAGGAGGTCGCCTGCGAGGACATCAGGCGCCGCTTCGCCCTCATAATCCGCAAGACCAAGTCCGAGAACCTCAAGAGGGGACACTTCGTCGACGAGGAGACGGTCCTGCCGAAGCTCCAGCTCACGGCCAGATACGGCCGATCCGAGGGCAACATCAGAAATCCCGGCGATCACCTGGCAGTGCCGAGCCTCAGGATCGAGAGCAACATCGGCGACACGGCCGAGACGGATCGCGAGCAGCCCAGGCTGCGCCCCGGCCAATATTCCGCGAGGGAGCGAGGCTGCGGCGACAGCGCCAAGTCGCCCGCGGACTCGCCCCGAGATCGGGCCAGAGCCCTCTTCGCCAGCATCGTCAACGGAGACGCGCGACTCAGCCTCAATCCCCAGCTGCGGTAGCTGAATTTTACCAATTAATTTATATAGTCCTAATCCTTATCGTACGATCGAGTCGGCTAAATATTCGGTTGCTGTGGCCACGTCTTTTCATGATTCTTTGTCATGGTTCAAGCTGCATTCCTTTCCGGGGCAAATATACTTTTACAACTCGGTCCGAGTCAAAATCTTGTCGGTGAAGAATTAAAGCTCGTTGTTTCGGTTAAAGCTTTTAGTATAAATCAATTGAGTAAACGAAAGTTCGTAGGGCTTTTATTTATACAGGGTTTTATAACGGAGGAATGTTGTTTGGATTATTAAATCAGTCATCGGATAATCGCGTGACTGTTTGGAAACGACTGCCTTTCGCAGGCGATGAAAATTATTTTGAAAAGCTTTGTTAAAGTCTGGAAATGCGAAGAAGCTTTTCGTTTACGAGATGACGATTGTACATTATCGATTGCAATTGAATGTGCAATAGAAGTAACAGCTGAAATAAGTGTTTCAAGGCTTAGAATTATGTAATAAAGACAAATTTCATTGAAATATGTGATGAACGTATAATTTCTGCTCTCGTGTAAGTTAGGACGACGGTAGCAGGACTTTGTACAGCGTTAAAAATAGTTTAAAAAAAAATTAAGCGAATTTTGCTATAATGATTGATGCCCGATAACAGTAAATTAAGACAACTTTTAACGTACTACAATTATTTTGGAAGTTAACAAAGCTTCTTTTCAATAATTTTTCTCTCCTCGACTGCCTCGTCTTGTTCACGTTTGGCACTGTCTTACAATAAATGTTTACGTTTAGTATTGTCTTAAAATAATACTCTTGTAATGCGGTGACGTTGAGAGGTGAATTTTTAATTTATACACAACCGAGACAACTACAATGCAAGACCGTTTTTTAACTCTGAACGAAAAGGAATCACTCGAAAATTGCCGCTGTTGGTTAAAATTTGGTGATTTTTACTGTCGAACTGAAACGCGTTGAGTGAAATCAACATACGAAACGAATCGTAGCTCGGTGTACAGTCTGGTTTGATAAGAATCTAATAAACGAGACTTATTTTCCAAAAAAAAACAAATATCGTCTTTTATCACTGTGTACGATTAAGAAACCGTAGCGGCGCTTGTCGAAAAGCTCAGCAGCAGCAGCATCTCGTGGTCAGGTGTCGGCTGATCGAGTAGAGGCATCTCTGGCTTTGACGTCGCCTCGTCGTCGGGCTGTTATGGATTTTCCGTTAATTCCAGCTGGGCGGCGCTATGCCTCGGTACGCGTGCACACCCATAAAGCTCTCTCTCTCTCTCTCTCTTGCGCGCGCGCTTGTCTTTCGCCGGCGCATCTCTGGCATCTCTCGCAACTTGCTGGTCAAAGGTAATTTTTCATGATAGATCACGCTCGGCGTGGCGTATTAACGCCCGGCGAAGGTAACTTGTGCCCCGCGACGCAACGGCCAAGATCACACGTGTCGCTATAACGGCTATCGATTTGCTGGCTCGCGTGAAGAATTGCCGATAGAACCTTCGCCGGCGCGCGGCTATTTTAAGTGAGCGCTTTTTCGAGAGATACTCCCTGGATTATTCGTCAATTCTCCTCTTTTAGAGGAGGGAGAGGCCTTTGTGCCGCCGGCCGACGGGATTTTCTTCTTCGTTGTTCGTTGACGCTTTGCTTTTTTAATTTTTGGGTCGACGGGACTCGGCGGAGCGTGATAGAATTCAATTAAGCGAGGATAAATTTGAAAAGGGTCTATAGTTTCAAAGCGCTCGAATTCATACTTTTATTTTCCGATTGCCGCGAGAGCCTTTTCTTTTCCTACTTTAGCAAAATCTTGTACCTTTTGTCCGACTGGATATTAATTCCGAGAGAATTCATTATGTTAAAAGCAAATCAGCTAGAGTTGTTGGCATTCGTAATTTTAAAAAATTGATTACCAAAGCGTAAAACTGAATTTTTTACTACGTGGTATATAGTTGAGAAAAAATTCTACCGCGACTATCTTTTATTAATAATTTATTGAAAAAAAAACTTTATGGTGAAAGTCTTTTATGATACAATAACGTTATGCTACGTTTGGTCTGAAAGAGCGCAATTTGTTTTCCGCTGCAAAATGGTTTAATAATTCCATTACAGTATCACAAGCTCGAGTAGCTTTAAAAATGAAATCAACGTGTCGAAGCATCGAAATTAATTTACGTAACGTCAATTTCGACAAAAGCTACGATTCGAGTCTCCGGAGTTTTCCAGAAAAAAAAATACCCTCAAATAAATCTCCGACATCGAAAATAGCGCCTCCCCTATTTACGTAACGCCGCGGCAATTATCCAAGCGCCGATCGCGAACTGTAGCCTCGGCGTGGGCTAATCTCGAAATAAAGTTCGAGGATCCGCAAAGTTTATTCGTCGAGTGACGTAAGTCGACGGGCTGTGAGCGAAAAGAGAGTGGATAATTCACTTACCCGAAGACGCCGACGGCGACCGCGGCTTCGCGCAGCGCCCTCTCCTGGTCCATCTCCACGAACGCTTCCGGCCTGATGGTCGCCGTGTTCCGAGGCTGCCGCTCGTTTTGCACCGCTGTAACAGACGACTTTTTCTAGTCAGCTTCGGCTGTCAAATTTTATCGAGTTTAAGCAATTAAACTTCTATATAAAAGTATGAAAACGATTTTTTCTACAAAAACATATTCTGCGACAATCTAAAGTCTTTCCATTATACATTTTCGAGAAGCCGCCTGATCTAAAATGTCGAAGCGATCCCAATTAAACTTAATCAGTCGCAAAGTCCTCGCAAAAGTCGAGCCCGGCGGCGATGAAGGCCGGCTGCAGCCATAGTTTCAGCCCCAGACGTGCCGGGGACAATCGGAAGCGACGGCGCCGAGATGCGCGCGACACGTCCGACCGCAGGACTCGACCCCCCGGTGACGCCTTCCTCGCCGACCCTTTTCACCCCCGGGCCAACCTTCCAGGATCCCAGCCCTTTTGCCTTTCCCAAACTTCAGTTAACCGGACGGCACTCGAGTTTGTACTGATCTGAAAGTTAATCAATCGCCCAATCGAGAGAGAGAGAGAGAGAGAAAGAGAATGGTTACGTATAAAGTTTGAGTCCGTCTTGAAAAGGAGGTTCCCGCAAGTCAATGTTTGCGCTCATCATTCATGACTCGCGCATCGCCGCTCCGCCCCGCAAATCCCGGGCGACGTTGACGTAACAACGCTCGGTTACGTCAGTTGGCGTTCTCGTTCCGCCTGCGTCTGACAGCGCAAATTTAACGGGCCGCGCAGAAATCAGATGCATTGTTTGCAGCGGCTGCGGCTCCGGCGAAGCGTCGCGCTGCGTTAGGTAACTCTCTCTCTCTCTTGTTCCGTCGCGACGACGAGGAGGAAAAATGACAGGCGCCCGCGCCCCGCTTTGGAGCCGAGAGTATATCTTCCCCGAAGGAGCCTTTTAAGGCACGTGCCGCGTCTCGGAGCTTTCTAGACTCTATAGAGAGAGAGGAGTCGCGGCAAAAGCGTTTTGGCGAAGCGCTGAGTTTTGTTTTATTAGCAAATTAAATGATTCACTGACCGGTTTTGATGGGAGAAAACGCTTGCAGAGGACGGACCGAGTGGCTTTTAGATGTTCTATGCTGACATAGGCTCTCATTGTCATCCCGAATTCCTTAAAGCCGTTAAAAATCATTAAATAATCTATGAATCCTTCATTGCAAAAGTATAGATTATAATTTTTTTTTTTTTTTTTTTTGCTCAAGTTAATCGATTATTCAAAAATTTCAGACTTTACGGGCCGTGAATTAACCGGAAAGCGTCTCTGTAAACTTGCCGCCGGGCAACGAAACGAAGCGCGATCTTTTTCCGGGCGCTTGGGCATTAATTCCGCGATGATAAAAACGCGGGGCACATCTCTTTTCGCGACCTGCTGGGCGACTTAATGGGAGGCCGGCTCTCTTTCTCTCTCTCTCTCTCTCTCTCTCTCTCTCCTGCGGCTTTTCCCAGCCCTTTGGCGTCGTCGCGGCACGCGCCGCTTTTTTCTCTCGCGCCGCAAGATAAACGCTCTCTTTCTCTCATTTGCATGGAGCGACGGGCGGTCCTTTGCCTTCCAGCGAGAACGGTGGGGAACAAGTGGACGGACGGGGCGGATCTCTTTGTTTGCCCAGAATTTTGCCTCGTTACTTATTATGCAATGCGAGGAATTCGTACAACAATTAATCGAGCAGCTACGCAGAAACCGTAACTTTATCAAAAAGCAAAACGAACAACCAGAGCGACTGCTTTTCCGGCGGAATCCTCGTACGAAAACAGCGGCGAAGATATATAGAAGTTGAAAAGACACGCTCGCGCCTCCCTCTGCATACGTTTATTTCCTCCAATTAACCCTTGGAGCCCCGCGCGCCACGTGACTGCCGCGCTAACGACCTCTCCGCTTGTTTACCGGCCGTGCGGTATTCCTGCGGCGTAATTGCGTGAGCGCGTGCGGGCCGCCGCCGCCGCAGCAGCCGCCGCCGCCTCCGAAGAGTCGCGCGGATCATAATCAGCCAGTCATCCCGGGAAAGCTCGGAAATCTATTTAATTGCCAATGGGACTTTGAATTCTGCACCTGGACTGATTTCGACCACCGCAGCCGACGCGCCGTATTGCTGGAGCCCGACGTTCGCTTCTGCCGGTTGTTCGAACGGATATTCGTGTCTAAAAACTTTGCTACTTCTCATTGAAAATTGTCGGAAATTTAACGAGCTTCTTAAAGGCTGAGAATCCCGCGATCTTAAATAAGTTTCTCCCCGGCAATGATGGCAGGAAAATTCGCCGACTCGCGACGTTCCTCCGATCCACCTCGCGTCTCCGCGCGCAGCGACGTCAAAGCTCCGAGCCCAGGCGAAAGAGCCCCGATCCATCCTCCGGAGGGCGGGAATCCAATCCAATTCCTTTTTACGATATCAAGTTCGGCAATAAGAAAGTTTGCCCGCTCGAGGGGAGGAGAATCGGGAGAGACAGAGAGAGAGAGAGAGAGAAAAAGCCCGTCTTCCCCTCTCTCTCTCTCTCCGTTATACCGCGGAAATGTAACGGCAGGTGCGGCAAAGTCTCGCAAAGGCATTAGGAGTTCAATAGCGGAGCTTCCTTCGACCCCTGCCGTCGCTTCCCTTTTTGCGCCGCGCAGGAATTCGATTGATTTCTGCGAGAGGAATGGCGACGCTGCGAGAGAGAGTCGAAGGTTGCCCGATTCTTTTTCTCGGACGGTTATTGCAAGGGGCTTTTATTGTTCCGGGGAAAGACGAATGGTCGCTATTGGATTTAAGAGGAGGTTACGCAATTTTATCAGCGGGCTGCTCTGCTCATAAATAAGAGGTAATGTTTTAGCGGCTGCGCTCGATTCCTACAATACGGATCTGCAATCCGTTCGGAATCTATTGCCGAAATTTTTTAAAATTCGAATGCGATCGAATTTTTAAAATGTATATCCTAGCTTTAAACGCGATTTTTATCAAAAATAAGCTTTATCCCCGAAACATTTTTTCAACTTTGACGCACAAAGCACGCTCGCACTGCAGACGCGCACAATTTCGCAGCCCCTACAATAATCGAATCTGAATCCAAAGAAAATGCGCACGCAGCCCGGCAGAAACGCATCGCCGCCTCGACAAAAAAGAGGCGCAACTCGATTATATCCTCCGGATACACGTCGGCCTGCCTTTAAAGAATCGAAAACAGGCAGGCCAGAGAGGAGATCCCGGATCCGGGATCGAATAACAAGTATTCCGCTTCTGCAGTCGCTTTTCCGCGCGCCACGTTCCATCGAATCTCGCGAGTTCTCGTCAACGCTCTGCTGTACTCACCGTCTTTGTTCATTCCCATGTGCATGCACTTTTTCAGCCGGCAGGCCTGACACTGATTGCGATGCGCCTTGTCCACGATGCAGCGGCCGGTCCCCGCTTGACATCTGCACAGAGAGAAAGAATGCTTGGAGTTAGGTGCACTAAGCTCGGAGGGAATACGATTGCTATATCGTTTGGGTCGATGGTCGATGAGTAGTTTGGAGGACTTTAGCGAGTCGATGTGGGAATAATGACTCGTCGAATTAGTTTCTTTATTGGTTTTCGAGGGTCCAGTAAAAAATGCGTTTGCAGCCGATTAGAATTACTTTTGCTTTTCTTAAAACTAAAATCCAACGTTGATCTACTTTTCAAAAGAATAACCGCCTCTCAACCGCCGTCGTCGCCCAAAGCGTCCGCAGAGCTCGGTCGCGCAAAGAATACAATATCGCGTGCGGGGATTACTCGTTATGTACGCGAAGAAGAAAAGGCCGGCGGAAAGGCGCAGGAAGAGATTTCGCGAGGATTAAGACTGCGGGCCAAGGAAATGAGTACGTGAGCCTTGCGCGAGGGGTCGTCGCGAGTGTCTTTGCCCGGAGGGATAACGGGGTTAGTTCCCCGGCAACAATGAAAGTAATCGAGTTTAACGGGGTCTGCGCCTTCGCAGCCGACAAGTGCGCCCGAATTTCACTTTCCTCCGCGCCCAAGGGGGGGTCGGCGGCCATTAATCTGCGGAACTCGTCAAGCCTGACCTGCGACGCCGACCTGCGCGGGAGGATATCCTGCATCTCTGATGGCGAGGCAGCCGCGCGAAAGCGAGGAGAGACACCGACTGGCCGTCGTCGAGTGACTGACGATCGACGTTATTTGATTTGCCTTGAGTGCTCGCCTGCTGATTTAGCGGCATTGTTGCCGAGCACTTTTCAATTCGAAGTGGTCGCATAAGTCTTTTGAATCGGGTGAAAATTAGTTAATTCACTTGACGCTCTTGTCTTCACTCTCTTGGCAAAAGAACTTTTCTTACCTCCCGACTCGAAAACTTTTGGTAATAATTTCAAGCTAAAACCGGCAAAAATAACAATAAACCGGCGGAGTAGTGCATCTGATAGACGCGAGACACGCTCGAACGAGGGGCTTGTCGTGCACGCGGCTTGGGAAAAATTTCTTCCGCGTCGTTACGGCATTGTTCCGCCGCGAAGGGCGGCGCGCCTCACATATGTAAACGACACAGAAAAGTGACGAACGTTCATGCGCGAGTAAAGCAAAGAGATAGGACGGAGAGAGAGACCAAGACTCGGCTGGGGGTCGGAGCCTCGAGGCGTGCGATTACGTCATCCGCGGGCGTTCGCTTTTTCTGCAAAATTTCGGCGCAAGCCAAAGTTAGATACTTCAATATTTTCGGTTTATTTGATGCAATTTCTACGACCAACTAAATGTTGAATTAATGATACTTTCGTTGAGTCAACGATGCTTGCATCGATCGAAAATGCAATTGGATACCGTTAACAGAAAACCCAGCTAAATCAATCAAATACTTTCTCAGCGTGCTAATTCAGTTAAATATGTAGAATAATAGAATTTACAAATTTTTCCCACTCAGCCGCAGAGTCCGCAAGAATCCCCAGAGGAGCATTCATCTCGGTTTCCGGCAACTTAAACACCGACCGCAATTCGCACGGTCGGCTCGTCCGAGTTATTAAAGCGCATTACATATTTCTCATCTCCGCAACCGGGCGCTCTCTCTTGGCAGCAGCAGCAGCAGCAGGGGGAGGCAGCAGCTCGCACACGTCGAAAAAGAGGAGAGCGCGCGCGCGCCCCCGGCTGCAAATTGATTTGCGTTCACGCCCCGGCGGAAGCGCGATGCCCCCCTCGGCGAGCGCGTCTTTCCCTCGAGGCTGCCGCTCCGTTCTCTCTCTCGCTCCGGGCTGCCTTTTATCCGGTTATGCCGCCTGCATCGCCGAGATCTTCAGCATATGCTGCCGTTATGATTTCGATATGACACACATATTTGCCGCGTTAACGCGCCGCTGGAGTTGTGCGCCGCCGCTTGTGGGAGAACGGTGCGGCCTGACGGAGGAGGGTTGGAGGTCTTTCGAAGGGAAAGATGATCGTTCGATTTGCGAGGAATTCTTTTTTCTTTTTTTTTAAATATTCGAGCTTAGTTTTTAACGCTCTCGCAAGCATTATTGGTAATAGGGCAAGTTTAAAGATTGCAGGACTTTGCTCGCGAGCAACGGACCGTGGAATTTTAATGGACAGAAAGGGATGTACTTTTGAGGGTTGAAGAGCGTTGCGGGATTTAGGGATAATTTTTTCGTTATGCATGCACGGGCTTTGCATAGGACACTCTTTCAGACGGCAATCAATTTGCTTCTCTTTTATCTTCTGCCAGGGGAATCAGAGCCTCGTTATTTGCTAAGGTTTAATAAGCAAAAACTTTAAATTGTTTTACATTTTCTGCTGTTCCGCAAATTACTGTTACTGAGGGAAATTTCTGTTTGATTTAGTCTTTCTAAAAGTAGAATAAAAATTAACAACCTTCACTGACATTCAGTGACATTTTCAATAGCTTTATAAAATGACCCAACAGCAATAAAAAATCAATTTTATAATAATAGAGTGCACAATCAATCGCAGCTTCAAAAGATAATATAGCAGCTCTTGACAACTGTATTTCTGTTACAATTAAAAAATAGAAGACGATAAAGAATTATTTCCATCAATAGCCTGCTCAAATGACCTGCCAGCAGCACCCAGTCGAACCCCCAAGATCACTCTCCACGAGGCACCTCACCCGCAACCCAGCTACATACGCAACCTCCGCAATATCCCTCACCTCAGTATACGTCGAAAAAAAGAACCGGCCTCCCTCCCCGGGCACATCCCTCCTCGTGGGCTCGTAATCCGGGCGATTTTGCGGGCGCGCAGAAAATCGGGACGCATCTGTCGTGCAGCGAGCAGTCGTGAGTGAAGGGGCCCCCGGCCCCGCAGCAGCCCAGAAGCAGCAGCAGCAGCAGCCAGCCTTCCCGATAATTGGTTATCTGTGCGAAGGCTCTGAAGAGGCCTTTACCGCATTGCGGGCCATCTGACGGATAGGCGCGCGCGCGCGCGGCCTCGTAAAACGCACTGCCCGGCCGAGCAATCGGGGAAACGACGAGCCGCTGAGTTTTAGTTTATCGGGGCAGTCGTTGCAGAGCGGACATGTCGTTATTGATCTGTAAAGTCGATTTACGGCCGCGACGGTTCGTTGGAATCTGAGGGGTTTTTAGGTAGTTTAGCTGCGCTAAACGGCCGATGGCTCGCGCGATTTCACTGCGCGCGCGTTTTTATTCGCTTCGCTTCGGCTGTAATGATAAAAAAGCGTAAAATGGATCGTTCCTCCGAGTGGCGAAAAATTAGGTGCAGCTTCAGCTCCGAGCCGACGTAAAAAGGACAGGCGAGCGTATCGATCAGTTTTTCCGACAAAGCAAGTCGCAACTGCAGGGCTTCTCCTCGCGGCGGCACTTAAGTCACGCTTAATCCCTCCTTTATGCCCGCTCGTATAACCGCCCGGCTGTACAAGATGCGCCGTGATCCCACTTGTTACGCCCAGAAGCATCCTCCCGTTAAAGCAACTTATAAATATTAAATCGAACTCGTCGGACAGATCGCCGCTCAGACACTCGAGTGCTCTCGGAGGAGCGCTCGAGTCGTCGCGTGCCGCTGCCGAAAGCCTCGGGTATATACGGATGATTCTTGAAAGGTCGGCTCGCATCTGGTGCGAAAGGCTGCGCCGGCCGCTCGGCCTCGTAACAGGTGTCGCTTTTAATTCATGGACTCGCCGCGCGCGCTCGGATTGATCAAAATAGCGTTAGCATAATCGGATTGAAATTTATCGGGACGCGACGATGAGCTATCTCTCTCGGGCTCTCCGCGGCGCTTCTTTGTTGCGCCGATCTGTGAGGTCGCCGTGGGAGGCGGCTCTGCGACGAGCAGACGCAGACGATTCGATTAGCAATTAGAGGATGCGCCGCCGCGTTGTAACTGGTTTAGAAAAATTTATGGAAAAGGATAGCTTTGTTTGCTGGGGGCTGCGTTAGTGCATTTGTTTTGAAAAAATTTACGTTCAAATTAGTTTATTGTAATAAAAAAGATTCATAATCAAATGAAGCGATGTTCAATAGTTCTGAGATTTATGAAGACTTTTTGATGAACCCTTATTTTCCTCGTGGATGATCATAAATCTACCATTTTCCAAAGAAAACAAACAGAGTATTCAAATTCCCTGTAGGGTCAGTCCTTGTAGAAGGGGGGTTCATAGTTTGCAGATCGTCTGCCGGCCCTCAGCGACATTTTCAGCCTTGGGGATTCAAGCGTGACTTGTATACAAGCAAAATCCCTTGATCAAACAAGTTGCGCGTATTGGGATACCTCGGGATTTTAAGTAAAGAAATTCAGCAATTCGCGCGAGCTTTATTCGATATTAAACGAATTAACGATTTGCAAACGAAAAATTACAGATGTCTCCAAAATTTTTCCTTCCAAAACATAAAGGACGAGTCCGTCGAAATCGTGCACCTCCAAGGTGAACGTTTCCCGAAAAATAGTCGGAGAATCCGAAGGCAGCAAGCAAAAAAAGCGAGGACTCGCCGTTCGACTAGACAGTGATTTCGGCTAAGAGGTATTCGATGGAGATGGATATGCTCGAGCTCCCGGGGGAGTGTAATAGTTTCTCCTGGCGGGGCCTCGGAGCCGCGCGTAAACACAGCAGGTCCGCTGGCGCTTATGCCACGGGGGATCAATGTCTCTCTCTCTCTCTTGTTTTTCGCTCCCGAGGATCGGCGCGGCGTACATTGTGGTGTCGCCGTCGGGATAAGCCCACTTGAACGCGGCCACATGGCGCATCGATGCGCGTGATCGATCCGCTCTAACTTTCAGCGCATCGGCCCGGAGAGAGATCGCCGCGGAGAGATAGTCGCAGGCAAATAGCGCAGATGGTTCTTTAACCTCTCGCGCCCGAAGGATTAAGGAGAGAAGCGGCGATCCCGCTCCTTTTTTTTCATGCTGGGCTATATCAAAATTAATTAGCGCGGTGATTGATTGTTCGCGGGGCCTCGAGCTTCCAGCTGCTTTGCCGGACTTCTTTATTGATATTTAAGCACGAGTGCACATTATACATCGGGGGATTGTTTTGGAAAATAAAAAAAATGTTGACCCACCTGTAAAGCAGTTTCCGCCTGACGCTCCTCTTGAAGAAGCCGCTGCAGCCATTGCAGGCGAGAATGCCGTAGTGCTTGCCGGAGCTCGTGTCCCCGCAGACGACGCAGATGAGCCCGAGGCTCCTGGGGGCCTTGCCGCCCCCGGTGTGCTGCTGCTGGGCCTGCTGGGGCTGGGGCTGCTGCTGCGGGGGCTGTTGGTGCGGCGGCTGCTGGCCGCTGGACGGGTGATGCGCCGGCGACTGGTGGTGCTGCTGCTGCTGCTGCTGCTGCTGGTGATGGTGGTGGTGGTGCTGCGCGGCCACCTGGGCCGCCAGCATGTGCGGGTGGCCGTTCTCGAGGGCCGTCAGGTAAGGCGAGCGGGCCAGCGGGAAGTCCGAGGGCAGGCCCCGGCACAGAGGCACCGGGCACTCCTGCACCGAGCGGGAGTACGCTTCGTGCGTTGAGGCTGAGCTCGTCGCGCCCAGCGGACTGTAGCGCTCCGGGAGCCCGGGAGAGATCACGCTGCTCTCCGCCGAGTCTGAGGGAAGGAGGACACATTTTTTTTTTTTTAGATTTTTTTTTTTAGTGTACGAGGGAAAGAGTTGAAAGATAGGATTACTTTAATCCAAGCTGCAAATGCAATCGTTGCACGAATCGAATATACGGTATCTGTTTCAATCGTTTAAACCTTAAAAAGGATACGTGTTGATAAAAGCGATATTTCTCAAATAAACAGAGATCTTAAAATAAAATTTCTTATTTATGTAATAATAATCGAGTAAAAAGCCTCGTACGAAGCGAACGTCAGCACGTATAACCCCATTAAGACATCTCGACTGGTGCGATTCTTCGGAGCTCTCCGGGCCGCCTTTGTGTCCCGGCAATAAATACAATTCCATCAAATCGCGCCCCTAATGAAAAGCGTGACTAATGAAATAAGTGGCGCCGGGCCGAAATCGCATTTCTCTCTTTCCCGTTCAATTCGTAGGTATATATATATATGTGCGCGTCTGCGCGCAGATGTTTGCCTCTCTCTTCTGCTTCCTCCCCAATGGCTTACTACTTCTTCCGCTTGATCCTTTCACCCGGGACGACTTTAATTTCTTCCAGCGAGCGAGCGAGCATTTCGTTTGGTTGTGCGGCAAGTCCTCGGAATACATTATTTATGAATCGACCTGCCGGAATAAGCAGGGGAGGAGGCCGAGCTCGAGCGAAGAAATGCGCGGCTGGAGAAGGGAGCTGTTTTCGATTGTTTCGCTTTGCCACTTTTGTCGCGCGTCTGACGAAATTCAAAAGTTTTTCGGTGCTTAATTGTAAAAAATTGGGTAATAAAACATTGCGGGGAATAGCGGTGGAACGCCTTGTACTTCCTGAGCTTTTTCCCGAACTTATTTTTTCATGTAAATGCCGTTTGTCAAACGGCGAGACAGCTAAATCCTCCTTTGAGCCCATTGGAAATAGAAAGGAAGATGTAATTTTTTGACGGGGTCTCATAAGAATGATAAGTCGATTGTTTGTTCTGTCCTGGAAGTATTTGTACGCGGATCTTCTTACTGAGCAAACAAAAACTGCTGCACGAATCCAATGCATACTATTATTTTCTACGATTAGTCATTCATGAAATTCAACCTATCGAAATACTTAAAAAACGTCACTCAAAAGACTAATATAAAGCAATGCCCGTAAAATCTCATAATCCTCCCTTTCCAAAATTACGCAACAATTCCGGTCCACCCAACGCGAAAAATCCGCAAAAACACTGGCCCTTAAAATCGGACGCGTCCCTCGCTCGCACATTTCCCGCAAACAGCGCGGCGGGCAACAACGACAACGCGCGCGGCGTGTAATCGCAATAAAAACGGGTTTGGCGCTGCTAATACGAGGGCGATTAACCGCGCGCCGAGTAAACAGCCCTCTCTCGATCCCTTTCGCCATTTCTCATTGCAATTTATCCCGGCTACAGACTGGCATCCTCCAATGATCCCATAATACTGGCGGGAGGGGGAACGCCGAGGGCGCAGGTGGCGCCCCGAAAGCTCCCGAGCGCCATCCACCAGCATTGATATGCTAATGAAATTTGACGCCCTTATACCGGAGCAGAGAGAGAGAGAGAGAGAGGGAGGGACTCTTACTCAATCTCTCACTTTCTCTGGCTCCGCTTTTATGGGCCTCGATCGCTTCGCTCGCTCGTCGGTCTGCGTCTGCGGGGCTTTTTATCTGGGCGAGAGGGTATTACGGAGAGACGGACGGTCGCGCGATATTTTACCGGCTCGATTTC
Source organism: Ormyrus nitidulus (assembly GCA_900474335.1). Classification (NCBI taxonomy): domain Eukaryota; kingdom Metazoa; phylum Arthropoda; class Insecta; order Hymenoptera; family Ormyridae; genus Ormyrus; species Ormyrus nitidulus. The sequence goes on from UCOL01001348.1 coordinate 31,999, forward strand.
TGAATTTTACAACGTTTAACGTTTACGATGTAACAATGTATTGGGGCGGAGGCGCGATTGTTTAATGCCCGAATGGAAATCGGGTGGAAGTTTTTTTCAGAAAATTAAACGCAGTAACTATTTTTCAAGGCTGCGACCGCGGAGTATACTAAATTACTTGCAAAGTTTATTCTTATTGGCACTTTATTGCTGTGCATTCACCGAAGCGCCTAATCCGCCAAGCCACACTTAATTAAATCGAACGAATTGTTGCACATCCAATCAGCTCGATTCACGCTTACATCATCCAACTTTGACACTTCCGTTATATTCTCGCTAAATAATTCTTTTTGCCCTGCTCATTTCGACCCCTCGGCGTTTGCGTAGGCCTCTCCCCGATTGACTGCAGCAGGCAGTAGTCTGTCCTGTTTACTTAGCTTAACCCTCGAATATCGCGGCGCATTCTCGGGCTCGAGATTTCATTTGCTTAATGGGCCGGAAGCATTTTTGGTGGGCATGTGTGTGCGCGCGCCGCGGTAAGTGTGTAAACGATTTGTAATCGAGTGCCGCAATATACTCGGATGGTGGTGAATCTACGTTCGCCGTAAACTAGAATTTCAGTCGTTTTTTATGAGCTTCGTCAGCGCTTCTGGGCTACCGATTATTTCAGAATTTATAAATTAACTAGTAAGTTATTGTATCGCGAAGTGAAAAATTGAAATACTTTAGTGATAATAAAATAACAGATGAATGAATTGGCAATTTTTGAAAAAAGATTTGATATTTTATTGTTGAGAGCTCTTTAATTCGCGGGTCGGATGTTTGGGTTCAAGATTTACCGTCGTCGAGCGTAAAGTCCAAGAATCTAGAAAAATTTTCGGATTTATTTTTACATTTCGACAGGGCTTTTCAAGCGATACCTTTAGCTGAAGCAATTTTCAATATGTGTTTACATTTCTTGCAGCAAAAATGAACCTCCACTTGTTAGAATCGAACAACCGCAGGATTCAATCGACAAACGGCATAAAGGATACAAGCGCGCGGTGTCTCGTTTGTTCGCGCGATCGCGAACGGATGAATTTTCGCACAATCCCGAAATAACTCGTGAACGCGCCAAACAAAGGTCGATCAGCTCGGGATTTCGCGATGGAATCGGCGCCTCCGGACGGGAGAATAAGTCGATGGGATTGTGATGTAAGCGAGTGTGCGCCTGACCGTAGTTGATTATGGTGAGAGGGGCCGGATTTTATAGGCACGTGCGGGGGACGGCTAAAGACGGTACTTGGCATTTCGATCACGTAATTTGATTTTTCAAACTTTATAGTGCCGCCTGCGAGGGCTAATTTTCAAATTGACTCTTATGTTAACATCTTTATCGCCTCGCTTCTATCTTCATTACGCTGAGTGAGAGCAGTTTTATAAGCGCCCGCACGTAACTGCATATTTTTCAGTCTTAGCTTGCAATCTAACGTTTTTCGTCCCGACAATTTGAAGCGTTGATGGGATTTGCTTAAAAAGTCGCTGCGACAATGTGCCATTGATCAAATTTTAATGAAAAGGCTTGTTGATAAATTTTTATGTTGAAAATAATGATAATAATGCCGAATATTGTTACCGACAATGAAAGCGTCACGAGAAATTTTTTTTACAACAGATTCGCATTTTCAATCGTTATATTTCTGAAGTTTCTCGGTATATTTATGAATAAATATTTATAAAATATTTATAAAATATATTTACCATGGCGAACGCTTAACGGGCTGGCTGGACTCTTAGGATGATCCGAACTTGTATCGTTTTGTGATTGTTGATGATGAATGTGATGCTCTTCCGACGATCCCATCGTGGCGATACCATTCATATTCCGACGGTCAGCATACTGTAGTACATTGAGAAATCCACATATAGTATCTATAATACTTAAATAAGTAATGCAAGAGCATACTTGAGATATGAAGAAAATTACTATTTTAAAATTTAATGTGCTAACAGTAAAAATTAAACAACGTTTTATGAATTTTTATCTACATTAAATTATAGAACACAGTATAGTAATTTTCTTGAGATTGCAAGTACGTCCTGCCATTACTAAATAATATAGTAATTTTTAATAGATTCTTTTTCTCCATGTATAGATATTTCATAAATACACTGGTAGTTATTCAGGCTAATTTATTTAAAAGAAAAGAAGAAAAAGAATCTACTATAGGAAACTATTATTTTTTATCAAATTAGTGATAGAATTATATCTAGCAACTTGTGGCTTCAATTGTGCCGTACTTTAATTGAATTATATATTCACACAGTACGTACCAAAGAATAATACATAAATCCCGGTCTTCATATGTAACAGCTGGTATTATCACAATTCACTTCTTACATAGCGTCAATCACAAAACTCTTTCGAATCCTCCGCACATCCAGAGCTCCAAAGCCAAGTGCAACTCTTAATCGACAACGAATCCAAGTCGCAGCGAAAAGCAGCCCCCCGTCGTCCGCCTGCAAGACTGCCCTCGGCTCACGAGACGAAACTCGTCAACTGCAGCCGATCATAACTAGCTTCGTGCCCGCGACAAAGAACCGTCGACGCCTTCCGCGATCCGCTCCGTCCGCTCGGCGCTGATAAAGTCAAAGAACACGAGCGCGAGAGCTGGCTCGTCGGCCCCGGGAATCGAGGATTTCGACTTGGTCGGGGGCGTCGTCGGCGGCGGCGATTGGTCGGGCTCCGCTTTTGGAAGGCGGGATCAGGAGGCAGCGGCGGCCCTCCGGAACAAAAAAAAAACACCAACAAGGACCGACAGAGACAGAGCGCCGAAGGATTTAACCTATAGCCGCGGCACGTTTGACGTGCGGCGTCGGCGACGACGCCGAGAGCGACGTTCCCCGCTGCAGTGTCGGGGGGTGCCGCGCATGCGTGCCCGGCTCCCCCTGTGCCGGCGTGAGGGGGGGGAGGGCTGCTACGGCCGGGACGATCAAGAACAGCTCCGCCGAGAATCGAATGACCAACGCGGCCGAGGGTGGGGCTGCAAGGAGAGCGGAGGGAAAATAAACGCGAGTCCAAAGATGCTAATTCGCATCTGATCAGGTTTACTCGGTGCATTTGAGGTAAAGAGGCAGTGAAAATAGTTGAGGTAACGGACAGGTGTCACGTGGATGGTCGACTAGGTTTTTAATGTCGTTGGTCGAGAAATAGTTTTGCGGGCGAAGAAGAAGGCTGCAGTAAAAAAATTACAATGTCTTTCGTAATAATTTGGTAACTGACTATAAAAATCAGTTTTATTATATTTCCAGTAAATTTTAGAAGATTCATAGCAGGCATCACATTTTTTTTTTATAAATTTTAAGTAAACGCCTCGAGTGAAAACTTGAGAAAAACGCTATTGATTGCAATTAGAACTTCTATTTTTTCTTACTTGTTTCTAGAAAAATTTTAATTCAACATCAAGCTTCGTTATTAAACTCATAATAACAGTCATCGAAAGTAAGAATAAACTCCTCCGCGAAAATTCCTCGTTAGCATAAGTAAATCCAGCCCCGGGGTAATTGCGGCCGCCCGAGCAAGTTGAAAACCGCAGGCGTTAAAACCCGGCATTTCCTGTAATCACCGGGGCGCCGCGACATTTTCACCCATAAACGCAAACGCGAAAATACAGTCGAACGGGTTTGAGCATTAGCCGATTTTCAGCGAAGCACGCCTTAATACTCAACGTTAATCGCCGCTGCCAATCTCCCTCCTCGCCGCCGCCGGCGTCGTCGTCCTCGCAAAGTCGCGGGAAGAGCTGCGCGAGCGAGGGTGTGACACGCACACCGTCGGCACCAACACCAAAGAGGGGGACGTGTCCCTCCTCTCTCTGTCTGTATCGGTGGAAAATAATTAATCGCTCGAATCGAACTTCCGACTCCTGAAGTGTTCCCTCGGGGGATTTTGCCCAGCCTGCATCCGCTAGTCATCCTAAGGGGCTTTCGCAGAGAATAATTATCATTTTTACCGCAGCTGCTTGCAGCAAAACGCCAGCCAAATAATAGAATGAGAAAACGATGGTTTATTTAGAGCTATATAAAGTCAAAATGAAAGGGCAAGCTAATCGATTTGACTCGGAGCTCCTCCGCGACTGAGGGAGCTGCAAGTGCAACGACGTCGGCTCCTAAGGGGTAGGGGGGGGTTGGTAGCCGGGCTTCGTCGACACAGAGCAATCCGCCATGTTGTATCCGTGCTCTGGCAGTGGCACTGCGGTCGCTCGGTGTATAATCGGCTACTGGCGGGCTTTTCCACCCCCGTCAGGAGATCGAACGACTCTCGGCGGGCTGGTGGGGGTGGCCACGCCCCCGCGGCTCCGGGGGGGCCAATGACGCTCGGACGTCGCGACGCTGCGCCGTCCACCAATAGGATTACCCTCTGACACGCTCTTTCGCTTGTCACTGCCTTGGCCTACACCAGCCCTGGCTGCTCCGCTCGTGCTTTTCAATTTCGCCGCGGCTACCCCGGGATCTATCCCTCCCCCTCGCTCCCTCTCTCACCCTCTCTCTCTCACTCCATCAATCTCTCTTTATCCCTCTCGCACTCGCGCGACGAGCCCAGATGCGCCGCGCGATTCGGAATTGCGCTTTTCTGTGTAGACGCGCACACCGAAGCGTATATAGGTGTGCCCCGCGGGGTTCGGAGTGATCGTGCGCCGATGAATGTAGCGGAGAGCCGGCTTTTTTGCCCGCGCTCTCTTTGCTGCTTTCCTTCCTGCGCTATTTATCGGGTAAGCTTCAATTTTAGAGAGGGTTTTTATGACCTTTCATACTTAAGGGGAAGGATCGCGGAGCTTTTTCGGTTTTAGGTACCGTTAGAGAAATGTGAAATGAAATATTCATTAACTACTTCGATTCTCAATTTTCAGATGAACGGCGTGATGTGGTAATTTCACAAAATTCTCAGTTTAAAACAGTAATTAGTTTATTGAAAATACATTGTTATCTTGCTATCAAAACTGTTTAGCCATTATTAGAACTTTTTAATTCTTCATCACAGACGTCGGTTAATTTTTTTCGCCATATTGACCATTTAACTTTGTATTTTAAAATAAAAATTATTCATCAAAGAACCGAAGTTTCGCCAGATCAACCGTAACCAACGAAGCGCGCGGGAATCCTTTATTAATATTGTTAAATAATATAAAATTGGTTTATCTAAAACGTAAAAACCACCCAAAAAATGTAATTGTTCTCTAAATTTGGCCGACTTTATTTTGAGACTATTACGTTAGAAAATATTGGAGCTTGCTCCTTTAACCTCGCTGTGCTGCTGCCGCCTCTATGTTAGCTCCTAAAGTGTTTGTTGGATCGAGAGTGAAATATGAAAACGTTATGGAAAAACGTTATCGAAAAACGTCAGATTCTATTACCGTTACACCGCTACCATGAATTCATCATATACTATATGTATACGCCCCCACTCATTTCTACAAGCCTTAAATGGTTCTGATAAGTGTTTTTTTCTAATGCCTGCAGAAATAAAGTCTTTCAAATTTTTAAAATTTTTGAGAGCGCTCGGCAGTTTTTGTGTACAACTAATTTTGCTTTCTACCACAAACCAACTAAAATATTGTTTTTTTAACTAATCGCCGGATATTTTTAATTTTAATAAAATCTGTTCTAACATTCTTACGTCGGCAATAGCATCATGTGCGTTTGTACTGTCAATTTCTAAATTAGTAGCTAAACTTTACAATTTATTGGGACCTTCTTTTGTGTTACCAGTAGTTTTTCTTCTTATAGGTAATGTGTCGCAAAATCATTCAACAATACATTTAAAATGCTCTGTCATAAATACTTTTTTGACTGTTCCCATGATTCTTGGATAGTCAAAAGTACAGTTATGCGCTGTTAATATACATTTATGTCCAAGAAAACAGAGAAATTCAAAAAATCATAATATTGCCTCTCATAAAGAGACGGCGGTTACTCGATTTCCGTGAAATATTATCCTATGTGGATGACACCGTTATCATCTCGAGTGAGGATACATGGTCTTTGGCGGAGATCAAAATGAATGAATATTTGGACTTGGTTTCAAAATGGTTAGCACTAAACAAATTATCGTTAAATACAAGTAAAACAGTTTTTATGACCTTTGGTAATTACAAAAATAGTGTGCCAGGAGTGATAAATATCGTTATACAAAATAAAAAAATAAAGAGAGTAGAGAGCCATAAATATATCGGTGTATGGTTTGACTTTAATATGAAATGGGACGCGCATATAAACTATATTATAAATAAAACTAAATACTTAATATAAATTTTTGCCAAATTAAAGAAAACCATGGATACCAAAACTCTAATGATAATTTACTCTGCCTTTTTCCATAGTCTGATAAACTACGGAATAATTGCATGAGGAGGGGTATATAAAAATAATTTAAATCTTCTTCAAAGAATACAAATAAAATTAATGAAAATAATAAGTAAAAATCAATTTCTCACACATTATATGCCTTTGAACCTAAGCCAATTATTCATTCTGGAGTCTGTGATGTATTATGGAGATCTAAAAGAGACTTTCCTAAAGAACACGAGTATAACTAGAAATAAATACATTCAATTACCTAAATCTAGAAAAGCGATAAGTGACAATAGTACAT